>JAASFI010001019.1:0-12694 GCA_023333705.1 Globisporangium viniferum | reverse complement strand
CCTTCCTTGCGAGAAGACATTGCTATTATAATTGAACTACGAATTGCGGTCACGAGCACGAGAAACCTTTTTGCCACGTGCGACGAGAGTGATGGTCGGTTGTCCTGCGATGTTTGTGGTCTTACTGTACTTCATATAAAAACAATCTGGAATAGAAATAGAAACCCTCCCAGTGGGGTTTCTATCTGGATCTTGTGGGGTTCCATGGATCCATGGTTCCATGGTTCCTCATGCGGCTTGCAGGAAACTCGTCTCTAATTGGGAGCTGCTGGCTGCGGACGGCGACGTCAGCGGCGTGCGGCGCATAGGCTCCATGCCGTCCTCCGCCGCAAGCGCAAGCGACTCGGGCCGTTTGACGGACAGGCGGCGCTCCATCGTGCTGCAGTGCTGCTGTTGTGTGTGCTGCTGCTGCTGCTGCATGGCTGCGGCCGCCGCCGTCACCGCGAGCAGCGCGGTCGCGAGATCTGCCCGCGTCGTGTGCTGCATGTAACTCGGCGCGGAGAGGCACATGATGTCTGGATACCGCTGCTCGATCGCCGAGATGGACGCTTGCTGTTTCTCCTGCACGCGCTGGATCGCCATGCTCTCGAGCGTGTTCTGCACGGCCTGCTGCACCACGGAGCGCACAGTGGCGACCCCCACTTGAGAGAGCACAGTGTAGAACTGCAATCCGTCGAAGAGCACGCGCTGCGCGTCGCTCTCGGCCGCGATGTCATCGGAGCTTTCTTGCTCACACGTGTTCTTGAACAGCTCGTCGTCGTCCTGTAGGGTGCTGTCGCTGTCCTCCTCTTCTTCATCATCGCTTTCGAATGAGTCGGCGTCGTACTCGTCCATTTCATCGTCATCTTCGTCATCTTCGCTCCATGTGGTCTGCGAGGTCAGCGGCATGTCGCTCTTCTGGCTCTTGTTGTCGCATTCGGCTCCTGCTTCTGCTGATAAATCGCTTTTGCTCGGGTTCATTCTCACGACGGTGGCTTGGAGGGGGACGTCGTGCTGGTTTGCCATGAGCAGCGAGAGACCGGAGAGGTGGAGCGCGGCGAGGACCAGTGGCTGCTGGCGGACAAATTCCCAAATGCCCTTTGCCTCTTGGTCTTGCTGGCCGTCTGCCTGTGGGTTCGCAGATGGGCCATGTTCCACCCCGGGCGGCGCGACCAGTGGCGCCAGCAGAGGGGAGATGAGAGACGCCAAGAGAGTGGCACGCGCGCTCTCCGACACGAAAGCCAAAGATCGCACCACGGCACTGGTGGTGCTCCTGATGCCGTCGTGCTGTTGTTGTTGTTGTCGCAATTGCAGCATAGAGCGCGGCGGCTCGTCGCTGAGCTGCAGACACGCGCGCTCGTAGCTCTTAAGCGAGCCCCGGCGGGCCTTGCCGATGCGCGCGACGCCCAGCACGCCCAGCGCGCACGACAAGAGCGCGACTACGCCCAGCAGCACGAGCACGTTCATCGGATATTAGGTGACAAGTTAGGTGGCGATAGAGTGGGCCTTGAATTCTGGCGTTGTTGTTTGTTGTTGTCGGCTTGTTGTTGTTGTTGTCTTGCGGGTTGTGAATCAAAACGGGGACTGACGCGTCTGCTGCGCGGCCGCTCGATGGGTCGTCGTTTCAACTTGCGCAACTTGCGTGCGTCCCTTCAGGATCCAAACTTTGTTTGTTGTTTGGGTGGAAAGCAAGCAAGTGGTTTCACTTTGTTTTTGTAGGGGAGATCCGAGATCTTGCTTGTGATTTGCTTGTTTTTTGTGTGGAAGCAAATTGCAAGTTGCTTCGCATGTCCGCACATCTGTGCAAAGCGTGGAAGAAAACTGATTGATGCGCCAAAAGTGTCCGAGTGGCTCTGAGTTTGATGTGCAAAAGCGCATGTTAAGGAAACACGTCAGGGGCCTGTGGAAGAGGAGCAGCAGCATCACAATGCGCGCGTGCATGAAAATGAAATCCATGGACAGAAAGTGGCGCCAGGTGCGTCACGACCGCACCTTTCACTTTGCACCCATGCAAGTCAGTCACTTGTTTGGGTTGGCTCACTTGTTTGTGTTTGTTCCACCGTTCTGAGCGTATTGTTTCTTTCGATCGTCCCACTCTTGCACACATTCCTTGACTGACTGACTGGACAGACTCACCCAACCGAGCAAGCGCAACACAAAACAACACAGCAACAAGCACCACACAAAAGCCACCCGTTCGGTACCCATCAAGCACAGTCACAATGGACGTCCAGACGCTCTGGTTCACTCTGCAGCAGCTCATCGAGGCGCACGGCTGGAAGCTGCTGACCGTGACGCTGCTGCTGCTCGTCGCGCAGCGCCAGTACAAGGCGTACGCGCTGAACGCGCACGCGCAGCGCGCTCTCGCCGACGCCAACGGTAAGCGCACAAGTTGCATGCATGTTGCATTTGTTTGTTTGCTGGTCGTGTTGTTCTCGCATTTCTGAATGTGCTGTATGCTGCCTGTCGACTGCTATAAATAGCGCAAAGCAAAGAAGAAGGAAATGCAAATGGGCGGTCGCGAGCGCTCGCTTGCGAAACGCTTGCGGTTTGTTTTTTTCTTCTTCTCTTGCGACTTGCGTGCTCTCTGTGTGGGTGCTTGCTGGGCGTGCATGTGGATGTTTCCGATAAGCAAAGGACCGATCTTTCCGGATCTTTCTGCTGCTCGACACTTGCTTTGTGTTTGTTTGCTTAACTGCTTGTTTGTTGTGCGGATGTGTGTCCTCAACATGTATATGTGTTGTTGTGTTGTTGTTGTTGTTGTGAATGTGAATGTGCGCAGATCCGTCGCGAGTTGCCGTTCTGCAGCGCGAAACCGCTCGCATCCGCGACGCGCAGCAGGAGCAGCTCGCGCAGGCCTCCGCCGCCGCCACCAAGATCCGGCGCAAAAGCAAGCGCGCCGAATAGTAGACAAATGACTGGCTAGCAGACGCCGGCAGTAGATATACACACAAGCACAAGCACAAGCACCAGTCAATCAATCAATCAATCTGAAGGCGAACAACAAGCGCACGTGGCAAGCCAATCTCGCGTTGAAATGGCTCTTATAGCTGATAAAATACTTGGTCCTTTCATCCCACAGGCTTCGGCTTCCGCAGGCTCCGTTCACTCTGAAAGTCTGCTTCGCTGTCTATTGTTGCGAGTCGGTCAGTTGATCAGTCATGACGATGAGGAAGGGAGGGATGGATGACCCAGTGGGCTCACAATTCACTCGCGACAGAACTCCTGCTCCAGGCCCCCTCCTCCTCCCCTGGCGCCAAACTCCGTCTTGAAGTTCTCCACAATCCTGTCGTCCAGTCGGTAGTAATCTTCCACGGACTTGTGCGACTTGACGTCCAGGTCCACGACCGCCACCACGCAGTTGAACGTCATGTCGCGGAACGCCACCGGGTGCTCGTACTCGCGTAGGTGCTCGAAGCGCTTCTGCGGCGCTTTCTTCGCCTTCTTCTGCGTGCTGCCGCAGGGGCTGCGCGTGCCCGACGGTGCGCTATCGTTACTGCTACTGTAACTGCTGCGGTCGTCCACCGATCGTCGCAGACACAGCAGCAGCGAGCAGTCCTTGAGCGTCGTCGCCACCTGGAACCGCTGCAGCAGCTGCTTGTAGAAACTCTGGAACGCCCCGAGCGTCAGCTCCTCCCAGCTCTTCACGCCGCTCACCACGTCCATGTCTGGCACCTGGTGCAGCGCGACCTTGAGGAACGCGAGACACCGCGCTAAGCTGCCTGCGCACTCCAGGTCCTCGTCCTGTTCAAACTCTTCTCGGTCCTGGGAATACTTTGTGCGCAGCACATTCACCAACGAGCCCAGCGTGATGGTTCCCGCCATCTTCTTGTCCTTCACACTGCTGTTGGTGGTGGTGGTATTGCCACCAAAACCTTCCTGCGCTGCGACTTGCTCGACCCGCTGCAGCAGCTGCTGCACGTGCCACATGCCGTCGACCGAGATGTGGTCCAGCAGCTGCATCTTCTTCAGGTCATCCAGGATCTCGATCCGCATCAGCACTTCCGTGATGAGCTCCACCACATCCGGGATAAGCTGGTCGCGCGCGTCGTCGAAATGGTCGGACGCGCCTTCATCATTGCTGGTACCACTGGTATTGCTGATACCGTCACTTCCAAACTTGATCTCGTTCTCGGCGCCGATCGAGTGGCACGAGCGCCGAAAGCCCATGCGCTTGCGGCGACAGTACGAATACCGCGGCTGCGAGGCACCTTTCGGCAGCGCGTCGGCGTTCAGGCCCGTGATCACGTTCACCACTTCGTCCTGGTTCGAGCGCACAAACACCTTGAAATTGTTCTGCGGCGTGCGCTGCAGCGCTCGCAGAGCCTTGCGGATGCGCGCCGGGTCCCTCGAGAACAGGTCCAGCGGACAGTACTGGCTGATCTCCTCGACTTTCCCCAGCTGCTTCTTGTAGTGCTGGTGCATGCAGAAGCGGCACACTTTCTTCTTAATGTCCGGGATCAGAGCGCCTTTCGGTTTGAACCCGATCTTGGGCTTGATCTCCACGCAGATGTTGCGGAAGCAGCAGTCAAAAATGTTGCGATGGTAGCTGCTCAGCAACCGCCTCAGGCGAGGCGCGACGACCATCAGCGGCGTGGGCGGCAGCAACGGGAGCTCGTCGTCCTCGCCGTTGCCGTCCGTGTCGGCGCCGCTGTCGTCGCCATGCGGAGACGACGACGACGAAAACGACGACGAAGTTGATACCACCAGCTCCCCCGAAGCGTTTGTGTGGATGCGGCCCTTGTGGGTGACGCTGCTGCCAGAGGACGAAGTGCTGCTGCTTCGACTGCTGATACTGCTGCTGGAGCTGCTCTTCAAGTCGGTCTCCGCCTGCTCGTCCTGGTCGTCGATCAGCATCGCGTCCGACTGCTCTTCGTCGGTCAGGTCGATCGTGGACGCGGCGGTCATCGTGTCGTCTTCTTCGTCGTCGCCATCGCCAACACCTTGGTGGTCGCCATCCGCCACAATTAAATCCACGGGGATGTCCAGATCGTCCTCAGAGAACAGCAGCGACGTGTCGTCCGGAGGCGGCAGCGTCACGTCCGGCAGCACCATCACGCACTTGAGCGACACGTCGATCTGGCTGTGGCGGCGATGCGCGGGGCGCGACTCGAGCGTCAGCAGCTGCTCGTTCAGCTGCGAGAGGAAGCTCTGGTCCACCTCCACGAGCTCCGCGACCTGCAGGAAGCGGCTGCGCGGCACTGGCTGCACTGAAGGCATTCGACTGTCGCCTGCTGCAGCATTATGGGAGTGCGTCGGCGGCTTAGCTGCTGCGGACGATCGCACCTTGCTCTTCGGATAAGCGGACACTGACGACTCTCCACTAGCCACCTGTTGCACTAAATACGGCATGATCTCGTCCGTCGCGTACTGCAGCACCTGGCGCGGGTGCGGGTAGTGCGGCACATACGGCTTCTTACTGTCGCCAGAGGCGGCCTTGCTGCTGCCGCCGCTCGCCTTAAGCTTCTTGTTCTTTTTCTTGAGCGCCGCCGCCTGGTCCTCGATGTCGCACTTCTTGATGCGCAGCAGCTTGCCCTTGAAGTCCATGTCCACCGCGCCATCGTCGTCTACTACACTACTACTGTCACTATCAGTACGAACGCCACTGCTACTGTTGCTGGCGGACGCACCTGCCGCTGGCGGCTGCGGGTGGTGGCGGAAGAGCACGTTGGCGCCGCCCTCCGCCACGTACTTCCAGTCGCGCCCGTCCAGCGGCTGCCGCAGGCGCAGGCCGTTCTCGCGCGAGGCGCCGTGGCGCAGCGTCGCCGGCTTCGCGCTGCCGGTGGTGGGCTTGAGCAGGAACATTGGCTGGTGCAGTGTCGTTCTCTGGTGCCTACCTGCCTGTCAGTTGCGCTCGTTTGTTTGCTTGCGCACTTGCTCGCTTGTTTGGTTGTTTCTTGCGCGCGTGCCTTGCTTGCGCTTGCTTGCTCTTGCTTGCTGGGTCGGTCGCTTGTTGGCTGGCAGGTTTGCGTTCTGCCGTTTCTCTTTCTCTCTTTTCTCTCTTCTCGGTTCTCTTTTCTTGATGCGGAGGGGACCCAAAATAGCGGCCGTCACGTGGTGGGCTGCGATACCCAAAATTCAGCATCACCCAGCTGCCAAACGCGAGGTTTTTCTTGAAAGGCAAGGTTTTACCTGACCAGATGACAGCAGAGAGTGATGGTCAGCCATCACTCTGCAGATGGGATGGGTGGATGCTGAGAGCGGACGTGGCACAAAGACATGCTCAGGTTGTCCACTACACACAAGCAAGCATCAGCAGATAGCTGCGCTCATACGTTTGCAGATGGCAATCGCGCGAGCTAATGCAATAGCAGCACTGTTACCGCAATGTATGTGGTGCTTGCTGGTATTGCTTTCACGATTGGGTTGCTGCAGTTGACCGCGTTGTCGTGTATGCGACGGTGTCTTCCTCCTATCACTGCCTACCGAACAGGTTCCTCTATGCGAAACGCGCAGTGGTTGGCACCTGCTCCTGCTCGCCGGTTTAGACCGTCACATCCTTGTTTTTTCGAGTCGTAATGTGCGACAAAACCAATGGGGTTCTGTATCAGAAGACCCATCCGCCCGTTAAGTGATGAGCTGATGAGTCTCTCTATCACTGGTGCACGTGGACGATAATCTGGCGTCAACTGTATCCATCCATCCAGCCATATCCAGCCATCAGCTCGCACGAAGCCACCAACATCAACAAAAGGAGCCTCAAGGCACTAGGATGACGCACAAAACAATCCAAACGCGCAAGTTGCTGTTTTGATTCATTTCTACGCACGATTGTCGGTTGATTGGTGACTTACTTTCACACAATTACACATTAGAGAGAGAGCGGCTGTCAGACCTCCAGGAACTTCATTGTCGTCGCTGTCGTCCAGCCAGCAGCAGCTCTGAGCCACGTACTGCTTACAGCTTGGACTGGCTCAACTCGAGCTTGGAGATCGTGCGCATGTGCACCTCGTCCGGGCCGTCGGCGATGCGCAGCGTGCGCATGGCGGCGTAGTAGTACGCGAGCACAAAGTCCTGGCCGACGCCCGCGGCGCCGAAGAGCTGGATCGCGCGATCCACGACGGCGCACGCCATGTTCGGCGCGACGATCTTGATCATCGCGATGGCCTGCGCCGCGACCTTGTTGCCCCGCTGGTCCATCTGGTGAGCGGCCTGCAGCGTCAGCAGGCGTGCGCTGTCGATCTCCATGCGCGACTTGGCGATCTGCGAGTTCACGAGCGCGTTCTCCGCGAGCAGTTGCTTGAACGCCGTACGGGTCTTGGCGCGCTGCACCATGAGCTCCAGGCAGCGCTCGGCCGCACCGATCGCGCGCATGCAGTGGTGAATGCGGCCAGGGCCAAGACGCGCCTGCGCGATCTCGAAACCACGACCTTCACCGAGCAGCACGTTCCTGAACGGCACGCGCACGTCCTTGAAGATCATCTCAAAGTGGCCGTGCGGCGCGTCGTCGTAGCCAAACACCTCCATCGGGCGGATGAGCGTCACGCCCGGTGCGTCCATTGGCACGATGATCATCGACTGCTGGCGGAAGAGGTTCGCGCCGCTGGCACTCTGGCCGAGCGTGTCCTTGCTCACGTTCTTGCCCATGAGGATGATCGTGTTGCAGCGCGGGTCGCCGGCACCCGAGATGTAGAACTTGTGGCCGTTGATCACGTACTCCTGGTTCTTCTCGTCGCGCCAGATCTCGGTCTCGATGTTGGTCGCGTCCGACGACGCCACGAGCTTCTCAGTCATGGCAAAGCACGAGCGGGTTTTGCCGTCGAGCAGCGGCACGAGCCACTTGTGCTTCTGCTCAGGGGTCGCGAAACGCGCGAGGATCTCCATGTTGCCCGTGTCCGGCGCCGAGCAGTTGAACACTTCAGGGCCGAGCAGCAGGCTCTTGCCCATGACTTCGCACATGAGACCGTACTCGAGATTGGTCAGTCCGTGGCCGTACTTGACCACTGGTCCCTTGCCGTCGATCGGCTCAACGACGCAGTGTGGCAGAAACAGGTTCCAGAGCCCCAGCGCCTTGGCTTCCGCCTTCAGCTCCTCAATGATGGGCGGCACGATCTTCCACACGTTGCCTGCCGCACGCGCGTCCGCGACTTGCTTAAAGTGCAGGTGCTCGGCAGGGTACACGCGCTCTTGGCAGAACTTGAGCACTTTCTTGTAGATCTCGAGCGCGTGCGGGCGGATCGGGAACGGCAGGATATGACCAAGATCGGCTTCCGGGTGCAGCTCCTTGCTGGACGTGATGATGCCTTCGCTGAGCTCCAGGATCAGGTCCATCGCGACCTTGGACTGCTGTGCGTGCGCCGACGACGCGTTACCGAGCAGCGAGCGCGCGTACACGCCGTGGCAGATCGCGGCGAAGCGGTAGAGCACGATGCCCAAAAAGAAGTTCCACGTCGCGGTCTTGAGTGGGAACCGCTGAGCGCGGCGGCAGTAGCCGAGCAAGAAGTCCGACTCGGACGGGATGCCGAGCTTTTGCAGCGGCAAACCACCGAGACCCGGCACCATGTCCTTCACAGCGCCGTTCTTCGCTGGCAGGCGGTACGTGGACGCGATGGTCGCGACGTCCGCGAACGGGTTGCCGATCGTGCAGAGCTCCCAGTCGAGGATCGCGATCACGCGCGGCTCGGTCGGGTGGTAGATCACGTTGTCGATGCGGAAGTCGCCGTGCACGATCGTCGCGCGGTCGCCGGTCTCGGCTTCGGCTTCGTCGACGTGGCCTAAAGTTAATGCCGGTAATAATCGCAACGTTAGCCTCCATATATCTAACGAACACAACATAGCGCACTGCCTACATACCTTCGAGCCACTGCTTGACCTGGTTCATGCCCGGGTTCTCCTTCACGCCGGCCTTCTCAAAGACCTGCTGGCCGGCCTCCACCTGCTTGTTCCAGCGCGCAACAACTCGCTGGCAGTACTTGTCGGGCTTGCCAAAGTCGCCCAGGCCGAGCTTCTTGTAGTCGAGCGCGTGGAGCTTGACGAGCGCGTCGAGCGCCGACGAGTACATCGCGTAGCGGTACATGGGCTTGACGCCCGGAAGCGCCGGGTCCTTGAAGATGCGGCCCTCGACGAACTCCATGAGGTAGAACGGCGTGCCGATGACGCCGGCGTTCTCGCAGAGCAGCACGGGCTTGGGCACCGGCACCTCGGTGTACTCGAGCGCCTTGAGCACGCGGAACTCGCGCTCCACGGCATGCGCGGACGGCAGGATGTCGCCGTGCGGCTTCTTGCGCAGCACCCACTTGGCGCCGCTGCGCGCCATGGTGACGAGGTACGTCGGGTTGGACTGGCCGTGCTGGAACTGCTGGATCTCGGCGATCGTGCCATGGTGGTCGCCCAGCGCCGCGTGGATGTACTTCTCCAGCGCCGGCGCGTCGATGGGCGCACGCACGTTTTGCTTCGTCATGCTGGCGGCTTGGTACTGATATAGAATAGAGAAATGGAAAGAGAGGCTTGCGAAGTGTCCGGCAGAATGCGGAATGAGGCTTTGAGCTCTGATAACATGAAACAAAATGGGGGAGGACCGGCGCACAAAGCAAAAAACAACAGATTAGAATCGACATACTTGTTTCCGCTTGTTAATTATAATGGGGATATTTTGCTGCTCAAATTTGTTGCGTAAACGTGGTCCCATAAAATCGGAGAGTTCGAGGAGTGAGCAACTTCAAGATGGGTGAGCCACAGCATACTTTTATCCATAAATATGCATCTAAAAGATCCGTAAATATCTAAAAGTTAAAATGTAAGTTTGGGTAAACTTTTGGCCAGGTTCTTCAATCTCTTGCCGATTTATGAGATTTCTATGTCGTGACGATTATTATGGATGATATTGATGAAATAGATAAACTTTCAGCTCCCGCTGTCGGTTGATCAGCAAGGAGCTGATCTGGCTGTCGCGTCAACTCTTTTTCTGGTTGAAATCTGTCGCCCACAAAGTTCGCGTCAACGTCCACGTTGAAGCTGGTGGATCAGAGGAGCGAAATTGGGAACGGCGCACACAAACACGCACAGATTCCCTTGACCCGGGTCTCAGCCCATGCATGAACTTTAGTATTTTTTTTAATACTTGAAGCCAACGGAAGAGCTCCATGTGTTGCGAGTGTTCGGGTTGCTCAAATACCAGACTGACCTCCTGAGACTCACTCAGCTCTGTCGACACGCAAGTTCGAACGGCCGAGAGTGTCGCTCATCGGAAGTGCATCACGCAGCTCGCTGCTGCTCGGACATACTGGAGTTCTTTGGAGACGACGAGCGGAAACCGAGCTTTTCGCAGTCGCAATTCAGGATCTCGGGAGTGGTCGATTTCGCTAAAAGCAGTTTAGTAAGTCGTTGTCTATCTCTAGGGGTATGCTGTTCTGTCCGCTTTAGCTCATTATACCAAGAACGCGAAATGAATGAATGAATGCTCGACTGCCCTTGGTCCTCCTCATTGTACGAACCCAAGCAGACTCCGGAACGTGACGATGCTCCAACTGGCGGAGGCGCTCTTCAACTGGGGCGTGTGGCTCCTCCTGGTCGTCCTCGCGCTCTCGCAGTTCCTGAGCGTGTTCTGGAGTACGGTCAACACCACTTCATTCAACGACTACGGGCAGAGTCCGCTCAAGGGACCTGGGCCAATCAGCGGCATCAACGACGAGCCCTACAGTGATCGCTCACTCGTGTGCGTCCTGCAAGGACGCTCGTACCTGCCCGTCACTGTGAACGACGCGCTTTTGCTTGGGACCACCAGAGTTGTCGACACTACAGGAACGTCCGTCAACGGGTATCGCGTCGGAAAGCGAGCGGTGAGCGTGCTGAACTCGGAATCCATTGCCATGTACACCCACATGTGCTCGGTGATCGCAGCGACGCTCGACGCACTCTTTGAGAGGTGCACGCTGCTGGGCTACAACGTCACCCGCGATCACCTCCGGGTAGTAGACGACTTGGAGAGTACCACCACGTACCTCATTGGCAACTCGCTCCCGATCCTGATGATGCCGTTCTGGGACAATTCGCTCTCGAGCAGGTTCGCGATCCCAGGCTCGGACGACAGCGCGTGTATGTTTCGCCTCGTGGGCAAGTAGAGAGAAGTGACAAGCACGATCCCCTACCTGATCGCAGCGAACCGCGCGATGCGAGAGACGAAAACAGCCGCGTGGCTCAAACGGCCGGACAGAACATGGCGCAACGGGTGGTACGAAGACCTGGACGGCGCAAAATGGTACTCGGACATGATCAGCAACGAGAAGGATTCGACTCTGGGCATCCCTCTGAGCCAATTCGACATGCTCACGGGCGAAGAGCAAGTGTGCGAGGACCTGATCAAGTGCGCCGCTATGATCTCGGACAACTGGGGTCCAAGTTCTCCTCTGAGAGACGCGTGATCGCGCGGACGTCGATCATCGTCTCGAATGGGAAACGCTACGGCTTCTTCCAGTACCACGCGCACCTCGTCAGCAGCGTCACGAGCATCTACGGCTGGGAAACGCTGCTCTCAAACACTGCCGCGATTCGGACCCTCATTCGCTGGCTCGTGGCAATGGTCACTCTGCACCGCGGGTACTTTCTCGGGGTTACGCAGTGGTGCAATATCGGCATCTGGTGTCTGGCCAACTTCCGGGCCTTTGACTACCTGCCTCTGTTGCTCCTGCCACGCCTGAAAATGGCGCTCTTCGCGTTCTGGACGTCCGGCTGCGTGTTTGACGGGCCACAGCGAGCGCTTGCCGAGATCTGTTTCGTCATGTATCCAACGATCGTGGAGGTCGTACTACTGCACTTCAGTCTCCTGAACCTGCTCGCAAAGCTCTTTCGACTTCGGGTCAGTGCGCGATGTTCGGGCCGACTGTGGTCTTCTTCTGCGCGCTGCATTGGCTCCGAGATTCCCTCGCTGCGTACGACTGGCTGGGGTTCGACGGTAGCGTCACCTCTGTGGTCTCTGTGTTCGAGTTCAACGCGGTGACGCTCCTGGACTTTTTCACCTCTCGCCTCGCGTTGCGCACAAACGGGAACATCACGACCATCTTCTACGCCAAAGTGGTCGTGTTTGCTGCGAATCTACTGCCGTTTGCGTGGAGTCTTCTCGTAACCAAGCGCAACAATGCAAGCGAGCCCATGAGCAGAATCGAAATGACTCTGGCCATTCGTTTCAGAAACGACGGCGGGCTCGGCCAACTCGATTCCTATAACCAAAGCACCGCCGAGGTTCTCAACAGCTACGAAGTGGTCCGATTCGGATACGTCGTCTACGGAGGCGATGCTGACGAGACCAACTACTTGTTCTCGTTTGGCGACTGGGGCTTGGTTACGCTCATGGTGCCACTGCGCAGACTCACGCATTTGTGGAACTACCGCGTGCGAGTGTTCAGTTTCCGAGTGAAGCGCGGCGCCGCAACCATCGCGGATCAGCCAGAGATGCGGCATGTTGAGGACCCCGATTTGCAGAGGATTCGGTGTTGGAAACTCAGTTCGCGCTCAATTGAATAAAGCAAAATGGCGAAGCGCGAACGCCATCACAAAGATCTCTGTATGAAAGAATTGTATTGGACGAATTACCCAGAAGCAGCAAAATCAATGAGGTTGACAGGTCCTCGGTGTACTCATCGGAACGGCCTCACCGAGATGTCTCGGCAACTGATGCTTTTGAACGCAGGATCTCTGACACTGAAGAAGCGAGGCTGCTGGTGAACGCGACTTGTTCCGTCTTTGTCTTCAGTGATCGTATACGCGCATATTTGAAGAT
>JAASFI010001018.1:0-12705 GCA_023333705.1 Globisporangium viniferum | reverse complement strand
AGTGGCTCGAGTACTTGATTTGTGTTTTGATTGGAGCGGTTTCTAATGCTCGTGCGTGTCGATGTAAGGGGTCAGCAAACTACTCTAATGCTACAGTTGTGGAGAACCGAGAACACATCGTGGTCGTATCCGGCAAGATGGTAGCGAATTCGTTTCTCGAAGAGTGTGATTATGTGTGGAGCCACTACACTCCGGCGAAGATCAAAGACAACGGGGATCTGAGTCTTGATGATGTAATTCTGCACCCACCTCGCTTCAAACGGGGATCGACGTAGTTAAGTTTTTGCACCTTTCTTTTCGCATTTTTGGTTTCGCACGCACTATTGCTTTCCGCTTTTTTTTCCTGTGGTGTTGCGTCAATTTGCTTTCAGGCTCAATTATCAATTCGTTTTTTTCAGTGGTTACCAAGTTACTAGTTGAGAAACGCCCAAAGACTTGCGCTTTTGAAAACACCTCGGTGCTCTCATCAAGGATTTCTTCAGTGTAGCCACTCAAGGGTATGGCTACACTTTCTGTCAGATAATTATGCGGCCATTGGACAGTCTGATGACCAGAACGATCTACTCGGAAGTTGCAAAAAGTGCGCAAGACAGTCATCTCAAGTCAACTCCAACTGATTTATACATCTGGTGGTGGTGGCTGCATAGATTACAGGTAAACCATTGCGTGCAAGCCGCTAGGATCGGAAGAGCAGCCTGCTTTTCGTTGGCGTCGGAGGAGGTCGGGCTTTGTCTTCACTCGGATCCGCCCGCGCATCTGTCTTCTGCATAGTTGAATCTGTTCGTATGGCCGGATCCGAAGTACCTTCAGCACCTGTGTTGCCGCCGACGATGCTTGTGCTGCTCCCGCAGCTGCTGTTGGTACTGTTGTTGTCGTTGTTGCTGGTGTTGGCACTGTTGGTGCAGTTGTTGTTGCTATTGTTTTTAGAGCTGTTGGGGCTGCTGCTCTTCCTGGTCATGAGATTCATGAACTTGCGTGCAGTCTGAAGCGAGTTTTTCTTGACGGAGGGCGGTGCTGAAACCTCGGTCTTTGGAGACTTTGGGGTCATCAACGTCGATGTGTTGCTGTTGTTGCCACCTCCGCCACCACTGAGATTGCTCATGCCGATCGCCGCGATCGAGAGCTGCGATTTGCTGTTGGTCACGATCTCTGGAGTCGTCGCTGGGGTATCGACGTAAGTCATGATTCGCACTGCAATCTCCCACTGCAAATCGCTCTGGGGTTCTCGCACAAGGCTCACAAGTGATGCAACCAGTGAGGATGGCATTCGCCAGACAAAGGAGCTCTTCTCCATTGCTTTAAACAGCTCTTCCACCAGAAGCAGCGCGGCATGGGCGGTTCGTTGTCGTCCAGATCCAGACGACACCACGGACCCAGTCTCACGTATTGCTTGACTTTGGCCAGCACACTCGGCTGTGCTGAGTAGTATCTCAAAGCACACGCTCAGTTCATCGAAACTCGACTCATCCTCCACCATTCCGAGCACAAACTGAAGAAACACGGTCGCGAAAGACA
Source organism: Globisporangium viniferum (assembly GCA_023333705.1). Lineage (NCBI taxonomy): Eukaryota > Oomycota > Peronosporomycetes > Pythiales > Pythiaceae > Globisporangium > Globisporangium viniferum. The sequence continues at coordinate 11,190 of JAASFI010001018.1, read as the reverse complement.
CCAGAAATTCCGTTTTGGCATCGTTCGCTAAAGCAAACTCGTTTGTCACGCATTGCTCAAACAATTGACAAAGCTTGGAGGCTTCTTCACCCTCGATCTCTTGCCAGACAGTACCCAGATCCATTGCAATCTGCTTCAATTGTACCTGCTCTTCGTGATCAGCACCGTCAGCACTCAGTGTGGGCACCAGTGCAATCGTGCAGATCACTGCGTGCTCATGCGCATCAACCATCAGCACTGGGCAGTTTAGAGTCGCTGCCTGTGTAATCAGCTGCAGTCCGCGATCTGGAGCTTTGGCCCCAACTTCCTCATCCCAATCGTCACCACCACCGGCGCAAAGATACATGTTGAGCACCACTGCCCGCAGAACGGAGCTCTGCGCATTCGACCACTGCTGCGGACGTTTGCACATCAAGACGTCTTGCAGAAATTGGCTCGTGAAGAACTGCGGCTTGCTCAACAGCTCAAAGAGCAAGTTCACAACTGCGCCATGGTACGCCACCGAAGACTTGCAGTAGTTCAAGAGCGCCATGCACACCCAGAGGATCTGCGGATACAGCACAAGCTTGGAGAACGGCATGAGCTTGACCATCGCCCGCAGTGTGATCAGGCAGTCTCGAACAAGCGCGCTCGCATTCGCTGGATCGCGATTCTGCTCGTCGAGAGAGTGGTGCAGCAGCTCCATCAGCGTCAGAAACACGTCGCCATGGAACGGCGCAGCTAACAGGCGGTGCATTGTGAGCGCAAAGCGAAGGCAGAGCGTGCCTTGCAACTTGGCTTCCCCCACTGGTGCTTGGGTTGTTGCACAATCACTGAAGGTTGCACTGAAGAGAGAGATCGCCCACACAAACTCTTTCACGCATTCCTCACTCCAGATCAGGATCTCATCGACCGACAAGTACGTTCGTACATATGTCGCAAGGATGGATTCAAAGTCCTTTCTGAGACTCTGTCGCTTGGTTTCTCGCTCCAAAAATGACAGCTGGCTGAGAAGCGACTCGACTGATTCCAAAGGCGCTTGCAATAATGGCAGCACGTTTCGGAGCACCACTAGGCAATCCCGAGCGATGTCTTCGAAGAGATCCGAGCCCGAACTTTCAAAAACGCTGCTTCTACCGTGATAATCTTGACTTGTATCGCTGACGTTGCTACAAAGTATTAGGAACGCAAAGTGGATGATCTGAAGCGCCATTTCGCTGACCATCGCTGTGTCCTGGAACCCTGGTGTCAGTAGACTGCAGCTGCTGTCGCTTAGGAGCGTGAGCAAGACAGCCACATCGTTCAGCGGGGAACTCAAATGCGCGCTCGAGTCTTCCGAAAAGCTGCCTCGTCGCGTGTCCGTAGCTTGAGAGGGGATAGGCAACATTGGGGACAACAGGAGCGAGTTTCTTCTCCTTTGTGTGATCACGAGGTCTACGAGGGTGCTGGCCACTTCAAAAGCGGCGCTCTGCCACCGGCTCAGCCACCAGAAAACGGTTTTGGACGTCGCCAAATGCGCATTTGAAGCTCTCTGGAAGAACAGGAACCGGATGATCGCGGCCATGTTGCTTGCTGCAGCACTAGGAGTAGCGTCTTCATCCCGGTCTCGGTTCTGCCGCTGATCAGTGCTTCGTGGCGTGAACGCAAGCGTGAGCCAAGCGTGCTCCAGTTGATCACCACACGACGAGCTCAGGCTCTTTGTCAATCGGAAAAGGAGACCCAACAGTTGCTGTTGTGCGTTGTTGTCTTCATTTGTCTTATGGGAGCTGACCACAGTGAGGTTGATCTCTGCGAGCCAAGGTAGCACGACCGCAAAGAGTTTGCGCTGCTGCGTCACTTCACGATACGATACAAACCGCAACAGAGACTCGCTCACAAAGAATGATAGAGCTGGAAAATGCGTCGCCAAGTGAGAAGACACTGCGACTTGCATGCGATTCGTCACCTGAGAACGCAAGATGGGCAAACTCTTTGACTCGCTTGAGCAAAATCCATGCTGCTGTCGTAGTAGACCGCTGGCATCATCTTCAAGGATATTTGCATCATTGCCGTGAGTCTCTGGAGAATCAGGTGGGCTGCCAAGTACTTGAAGTAACTTTTTGAGTCGACTCAGCGCCAGAACGCGGTGAGCTTCGTCGTCTTCCACGCCGACGTGAAGGATCACAACGTGGAAGAAGCGCGCGAGCTGCTGTTGCGCATGAACGCGCTGCTCGTCTTTAGCTTTGTCTTTGTCTTCACCCTCACAGCCGCTGCACAAAGTCAAGAGTTTCTTAGATTCAGAGACTTTGTCGCTGACTGCACGGAAGTAGAGCTTGGACATGGTGAATTTATCACCTTGCGGCTGCGTGAATAACGCTTTTTCGATGCAAATCGGACCAAACGTCTTGAAATCCTTGGTGAGAAGTGTTTGGATTGCTTCGAAGCAGATCTTCTGCAGCGGCTGAAAGTGTGGGAACCCGGGGTTGTTTGCTACTGCCGTTGCCGAAGAAGGCATGCTGGAGTCTACGCAAAAACACTCGTCGATCCACTGGAAGACTGGTGAGCCCAGCAAAATCGGTGGCGAGAAGCAAGTTCCAGATCCTCCATGCTTGACCAGAGCTGTCATGGCAGCAAATGCTGTCTGGCACAGGAAATACCACTGATACGAAGCGAATTGATTTGTGCTCTTGCTGGTGGTGTTGCTGCTTGAAGAATGAGCATCATTGGCCACCATCACTATGGACAAATCCATTTCGTCGACCCAATGCGATGGGATCACCAAGTCCCTTTCGCCAGCAAATGTGCCGTCATCAATACCGTAGCGATCTCCAAAGACGTCGCTGCGCTGCATCCAAACTTTCCGCAGTGGCGACGAAAACGCGAAGAAGCCCCATGGATCCAAAGTTGCACTGAGATGCGCAGTTGCTAGCGTTCCAACTGACGGGCACCAGCTCGTCATCAAGTAGAAGAGCTTCTCACGAACATTGTTGGGCAGGTCTGTCGCTTTCGATACTGAACTCGTAGTGCTTTGCGAATGCGAAGATGATTGCAGGCGCTGATCTTGATTGTCAACGGCAGATGCCTCACGATCAGTGAGCTGCAAAAACGCTCTCAAACTCGAGCAAAAGTCTTGTTGCATCATGAAGTGGAGATTCCCACTTTCCAGCGAAAATTTCGTTCCAGTTTTCTCAAGCACGACGCTCATTTTGTCGAGAAACTCACGAGCAGCGCACAGAAATCGCTCGATCAAACTTCCAGATGACGCGTATACCTGGAACTGGTGAGATCTTGTTTTTTGCTGCTGGTCAACAAGTAGCTTCTGGAGCGAGAGGCGATAGCAGCGTCCCAGTGCCCACTGCAGTTGTACTTGACCACTCGACTTGGTACCAAGCTTGACTTTACTTAGCCTCGACTGTTTCCAATTGTTTCCAAGTGACGATGTCGCTGATGGCGATGAAGTCGCTGCCTCCGACCCACTTGTCGGCTCAACAGAGCCACATGGAGCGATAAATACCTCAGCTTCATACTTTCCCAGTACGTCGATGAGAATCGAGAAAGCTGATGAGTTCGTACTGCCCAGTGCTAGAATCGCAGCTTTTCGTTGTTCCGTTGAAGGGCTCTTGAGATACCGTCCGAGGCGCTTGAATAGCGATGTCATGGCTGAAGTCGAAATCACGCTTTGCACAGAGCCACTAAGCGAACTCTGCGACTCCTGTTCGCTCCGGTATGTTCCATCACGCAGCGAGCCGTCACCCACAACTAGGCTCGTGCATACTGTACTAGTCGCCAAAATCGACAGATTTCGCCAGCGCACGATGTCAATGTATGTCTCACTCTCTCCGAAGGAAACCGGGATGATTGGCTCGAGTTTCAGGATTTTGTCATTCACGTCCGACCAGATGTAGACCGTCACTTCGGGAATGCAGCGCACAAGCCGAGCGAAGAGCATTGACAGACACATCGCCCATCGGAAACTGTGCCGCAGAAAGCTTGAATCGCTCACCAGATACCTGAAGTAGACTGCAGATGTGCTGATTCCCTTCTTTGTGCTGCTCCCTTTGGTGCCTTGTCGTATTCGCTGAAGCTCATCTTGTGGCAGATACGAGAAAAAGAGGAGTGCTACCTCCGGCTCGATCGCTTCAACAACATCCAACACGCAAAGTCTTGCCGAATACGAGTCTTCTCTTGGTGCTGACCGTGCTGTGGAGCTGCTACTTTCTGGAGACAACGTAGCCGCGCGAACGAGCTCGAGCGTGTCCAAAATGTTTTCTCGCAGGTTGGTGTCGTCGTTGATAAGCAAGTACACACAGACTGCATCAACCTGAAGCAGCGATTCCTCTTTCGTCTTCCCGTCTTCCCAACACGAGTGACCACTCTCTGCAGCTTCGACAGTTGCTTGGAGAAGTGATCCAACAAGCCGAATCAAGACGGTGCAAGCTTCAATATCACTCGCATTTGCTTGAATTCCAGTCATGCAAAGCACAAAATCGGTCAGACCTCGAAAGACAGTCGCCGCCTGGCACTTTTCACTGGACGTCACGATACAATGCAGAGCTTTGCAGGCGCACTCTCGCACGTAACTTTCCGAATGGATGCTCGCTCTTGCGATCAGCATCATCTTCTGGTCCTCGCTCAGCTCCAACGACGAGTACAGAAACTCTAAGCTGCATAACGCAGCGCCAAAAGTCTGGACCGCAAGCGCGCGCTTGAAGTCGTCGCGCATAAACCTCGCTGACAGAGTCGATGTCGACGACGGTTGTGCGAGTGACCCACCACCTGCAGCAGGATTTGAGCTCACGCCGCTGCTTGAATTCCCAGTTAGAGAGGACGACGATACACCAATCATGTCGATGAGCAACTCATGACCTAGGTTCGTGTTGCACTCAATCAAGATGTGCCCGACTTGTTCCCCGAGCGTGTGCGAGTTCGCCAGCATTGTCTTCTTGTCCAACTGCAATGCCGCTGATGCAAAGGAGCTCTGCTCGCCATCACCAGCTTGATTCTTGCCGAGACAATGGCGATAAATTGCGTTCAGGGACTCTAGGCCTACGAGCTTCTTTTCGTCGAAGATGCTCTCGGCTTCCATGAGCAGCCTTCGCAAGTGGCTCTGCACAGCGTACGTCATGTTGTACGACGCAATCCCCAACGTGATGTTGACCAGCACAGGCAGGACCTGGTTCTTGAACTTTTGTAGCGACTTCTGCTTCTGGAACGAAGAAAAGAAACACCACGCCTGCGTCGTGTTGATGATCTCCATGCAGTCGAGTTCGCTTGGTATCTTCCGCTCAATCAGAAAATGGCGCTGCAGCAGCTGGGAGAAACAAAACCCAATACACTCCAACGTGGAGCAAGCACTGATATTGCCATTCCCACTGGAGCCGTCTTTGTTGTGCTGGTACTGCAGTCGCAATAACGCGTGGACATCGTCTTTCCAGTACCGACTAAAAATGTCGTTGGGTGACATGCAAAGCACTGCGACGCGCAATTCCCATCCGGCTGCGACAAACTCTTTCTTCTTCTTGGACGCGCTCTTCATCGCCACTGCATGCAGATCGCTCATGCAACTGTTCCACTCGCTCACGTGCGGTGTCGTGTACACCTGATGCGCGCACTTCTGGTCCATTTGCAGCAACTCTCGCTTCAAAACTCTTGCGACGAGTGAGAAAATACTCAAGCGAATGTAGGATTTTGTCGGCTTGATCAACAGCGGGCTCAGCGTCTTGAGGAAGAGCGCGGCGTCCCTGAGTCTCTGTGTGAACGGCGGCGGTGCCATTCCAGCAACGACTGCGTTCGAAGTAATCCCAAGTCGCAAGAGCGCCAAGTGTTGAGCGAGCGGGTGCTCCTTTAGCTGCTGACCGCTGGCCTTGACACTCAGCAAGCTTGGACTCGCTATCTCTTTGTGAATCCGAATCCGGATCGGTGTCAACGAGTGGGTGATGGACACCCACGCCAGCACGCACCTCCATTTCGCTGCCCCGCGCTCTATCATGATTGCATCAATCGGCGGCGGCTTTGGGTGTTGTTGCATTGTCTTGAACGCGAAGAAGCTTGTGGTAGGCTCAACAGCTCGACTGCCTTCACTGTATGGATGGTTTTGACTCTGGGAATATTCTTGGAACACCTGGAAGCACTTGTCCAGCACGAGCTCCATCGCTGCGTTCACCACATTCGCTGTCGCGTCGGAATTCTTCGCGCTTTGTGATCTCTTGCCTTTCTTAGTGCTCAGCTCTTCAAACACACGCGCGAGTAAGTGCGCACTGAGCCACGACGCCAGTCTCTTGGTTGAAGCGCTGCACGCCGACGAGCTTTCATTTGCGCTTGACCACGAAAGCAGCAGCTGGACCACCTCGCTCAAGCAGCGATTCGCAAACGTCATGCTCATCCACTGCAGCCGGTTGAGCGATGCTATCATCGCAGACTCAGCATCATACTCACTGAATGGCAATTGGGACGACATCGGTGAAGAAGCGGCGAGCGTTTGAAGCGACTGAGAGCGCGTTTGCGGCCGCAACTTCGCGTCGACGACCGCTGCGTCATGCGCTGTGATGAGTACTACCAGCGGATCTCCATGCGTGGCCACGAGCGCGTCCAGCTGCCGCTGCAGTTCGTGCAGCATGCCGTCCGCCATGTTGCCGTCTCTCCCCGCATTGGCCGAGTGAAAGTTCAACGCGTCCCTGCAAGATCAACTTTCCTCATTTAAATTGTACCACACTAATATAATGTGTAACCAATCTAGTGTGGTGTACTTCAAAGATTACTAACCGTTGCGCATGAAAAGGCGCCAAAACCACAAAAAAGAAGCAAATAGATGGCGCCATGTGAATAATTCGTGCAGCTATTCATTTCATGAAGCAGCGCGCTGTCTATCGACGTTATTGACAAGCGAGCTGCGTGTTCTGCCTGTCTGTATCTGCATCCTGCTGCTCCTGTGTGCCATTGAGTGAGACGCCACTCTATAGCAGCAGCGTATGTGCATATTGCCTCCGTATCTCAGCAAGCGACCATGACGGACTCGCCTCGCGACAAAGTGCACGCGGTCCGCCAAGTGACATCGTCGTCTCCAGTAGCGCAAGCGCTTTCCCCACTGGTGCAGCTGCTCCCGACAGGTTATCGTGACATCCAGCCGTTCCAGAAGGGCAAAGGCTGGCACACGAATGGACCAGGCAAGCAGCAGCAGCCGAGCAAGTTTCGACGGCCGCGGGATGTGATTGCTGCGGAGAATGGCTACAGCAGCAATGGCGAGAAAGTGGTGTTCCCAGCGATCCCGACGTACGAAGGGAAGCGCGTTGTATCAGACATGACAGCAGTGGCGGCAGACCTGGGGCCACAGCTGAGCGCAGTGGATCTGGGTGATGGGGACGAGCGGCAGGAGAGCGAGGAGAGGTCCAGAATGGGGTTTGTACTACAACAAGAAGAGTACAAGCCCGCTGCTCCACGCACTTCGTCGCCGTCGATTGCGTCCATTCCAGTGCCACCATCCGCGCCGCGAAGACCGAGCTGTGGGGAAAATAACCAGTCCAGTGGCTCTTTGTCGTCTTCCTCAAGCTTCAGAACGCGAGCGATTGCTGCTGCTGTAGGAGGCAACGCCAACACCCACCCGCGTCCAAATTCACAGGACTCAAACACCTTGCCAGCACACTCAGCAGCTCCTGGATTCAATGACAACGGCGCTGTGAGCTCTTCATCACCACAGGTCCGCGATCCAGCGCTGGTCGCAAAGCTGTGGGAGGAATACGCCGAGCGCACGAAATCGAAATCCGTCGACAAGGAGGCGTACCATCGCAAGATGCAGCACAAGTACAACGAACTCAAGGTCATGCGTGAGCGCATCGCCAGGCTGGAGAGCGATCTCGCAGAGACCCAGCGAGAACGAGACGAAGCCCGCGAAGCTGCGTCTCGCAGTCTTCAGCAGAACGTCGTGGCGCGGTGGAACGACTCGGACAGCAGCGAGGAGTTGGGGGGGTGAGGCTCGTCCAGCAGGTCTTCTCCAGCAGCAACAGCAACAGCACCAGCAGCACCAGACAACATCTTCCCCTACCTTAGGTTCTCGCAGGTCTGTGCTCAAGGTTTTGCAGAAGTTGTGCCCTGAAGAAGTGTCGTATCGTGAAAAATGCTTCAAGCTCGAGCGCGCACTCGCGACAACCAAAGCCACAATGAGCGATACGCAGGTGATTTTGACCGAGCAGCACGAGAAGGACCGCGATATCATCAATACACTGCAGGCAAAGTTGCTTCTGGAGCAGGAAACGAGCCAGCTGCTCTCCAAGCAGCTCCACGAAGCCAACGTCTCGTTCAAAGCCACCGCGGACGAGCTCGTGGCGACCCAGGTCGAGCTCGAGAAAGAGCAGATCCACAAGAAGATCGTCATGGAGCAGATCCAGGAGCAGACGAACCAGCTCATCACGGATCACAGACGCAAGGAGCTCCAGAACCGCGTGCGCAACGTGATCCGCAACTTGGGCAAAGAAGCGCTGCACCAGAAGATGGAGGCGCTCCACACACGCGTGCTCGTCGCGGAGCAGAACATGCGCAAAGCGCAGCTGCAGGTCGCAAACCTCAAGGCCGAGCGAGATGTACAGCAGCTTCAGCTCGAGCAGATCTTGTCCAGCAGCGCACTCAAGTACCACTCGCTCGCAGGTGACGGCGGCATCCCAGGAATCCTGCAGCGAGCCACGCAGCTCTACTATGGCTCGAGACTTGTCATCAACCAGGTGTTGATGGTGCAGATCCTATACGAAGACGAGCGAGAGCCTCATGCAGCGAGGTACCCTCAAGACCAAAGGGCACTTCAGGTCGACGCGGTCGGAAACGAAACGTTCCGGATGCACTTTGTCTGCTACGAGGCGTTCACAGCGCAAGATGACTTTCTGACCTTTCAGTTGCGCGACATCAAGCGTCTCGTGCCCGACCACGAGAATTACTTAGCGCGCTACGCGGATCACAAGCACGAGAGGCTGCAGGGGCTGGCTGAGATCCTGCTTGCACACGTGCACGCAGGCTACAAGAACGGACATCTTGTGATTACCGAGATCCCGTCATCGTCGTCATTGACCAGTTATCTGACAACCCAGAACAGCGGTGCCATGGCTGATATTGGTGGTGGATATGGAGAAAGTGACCGCCGCGAGGTCAACATCTACCGAGCAACACGGTACTTAACGCTTCAATGCAGCAGCAGCTCATATGGACAAGAGGACTGCGTCGAGGTGCTCGTTGAGCTCATGGTGAACGAAGTGTGTGCAGCGTCCACCTCTGAGCTCTGGTGGCTCGATGTTCGAGCGCTCGTGCTGGAGTCTGACGGTCTGATGGACCCAGAGGAGAGAGAGTTCATCACAAGAGTGGATCAGCAACAGCTGCGCAGTCTGTGCTTGCACTTTGGGAGTTATCGACCCAGCGAGAGCATGACGGTACACACAACGAACAAACAGTGTGACAGGTCTACTGAGAGAGCAGAAGCGACGGGTGCAAGTGAGATCTTCAGTATCCACGAAGAGCTGCTGGAGCCGATGCTCTCGAAACTGGTCTTTGCATCGTCAAGTCGCAGTAGTAAAGATGGCGGTGCCGACCAAGATCAAACAGAGATCAGACGAGTTCAGCTTGTACTGGATCTCCCAAAAGCCAGCAACAGAGACCACCAACCGCAGAATGAGACGGCAACCGTCAGCTCGAATGATGATACGAGGCTGTTGACTGATTCTTCGGATCCACTCGTCGACGCTCGATATGCTCAAGACACCTGTGAGAGTGTGCTCGACCACCGGTGTATCGTGAACATCTCGGACGTTTTCTACTGCGTGCGGATCCAGGAGATCTGGGACGCTGAGCTCATGCTCGAGATCAACATGGAAGACCCCGAGACGCTCAGCAAGTTCCACCGAGTCGTTCGAGAGAGCGAACTCATGAACATTGCCGGCTTCCTGTTTGACACGGGGGCTGTGGACGAGAATTGCGCTTCACAAGTGAAAAATGGTCTCCCGCGAAAGCTGCACATACCAATGTGCAAGCTCTTGAAGAAGCACATGCAGCCAACAGTATTCATTGCTGACAGCATCGAGGCTAGTGGAGATCATCAAGCGAGTGCGGGCACCAGGGAGATCTCTATAGCTTCGCTGATGGAAGACATCGCAAAGCGACAACTGAGCGATGTGATCAACCTCAACACTGTACCGCCCCAGCCCACCAACAATAGCAAACCGAGCAACTGGAGGCACTCTTTAGAGCCTCTCGAGAGCGATTTCCCGAGAGAAATAGTCGGCAAAATAGCATCGCAGCTTGCAAATCGATTGGCAATTGAGACCCAACTCCAGTATGGAGATGATGATCAGCAGCGCCACCAGTTGCAGAGGACGCGACGGGGGTGTCGGTCCGTTGGAAACTCAGAGGTGCGATATACTTTGGTGAAAATTTGGTCGGGTTTCCAAGATTTTGATGGTCTCGTGCTCGAGATTTTCTCGCTCTCGAGGCCCAAGAACTGCGACAACACCGCCACTACTACCAGCGTCGATAGTGACTCGAAAGAGAAGCGACTAGAAGGCAGCAGCGGCAGAAGGGTGGTCACCTCTAAGCCACTGGATCAAGCGCTGCAGGTGCTGGGGCTGGCATAAAAAACCCCACCGAACAGCAAGAAGTAGCTCCTCTTTAATTCGACTCGGTGGTGCTGCTGCAACCATTCGTTCATTCTTTTTTGCACCAGCAGATCAAGCCAACTTGAAGGATCACCACCAAGTCGATTGCATGCTGACTCTCGATGGGTTCAAAATGAAACCGATCGAAAGGACGATTTGGGTGGCAGCGAACGATTGAGTGTAATGGGTGCAGCAAGCGACTTTGGGATCAGTTACTACGGGTACGCTTTGGAAAGTCGCTTCTTTCATTGCTACTAGCGAGAGCCAGTGAGCCAGTCAATCACTTGGTGGCTATTAAGTCAACCTGTAACTCACGCGTTTCGAGCCTGAAGCATCAGATGCATATCAAATAAATCCATCTTCTATATGAAAATGTCGATATATGTTTTTGCACATCGAGCTTCCAAGATCGTGCGCCGCGCATTCCTCCCGTTTGAAGAAGAAAGAAAGAGAGAAACGCTAGTCCAACGGCTTGCAACTGAACCAAACGGCTCGCCTGCAGCTCAGCTCACAGCACCGCACACCGCATCCGCCTTGCTACGTTTGCTGGATCGGAAACATACATCAAAGCACCGACAAGTTCCAGGCGAAAAATATAAGGATCATT
>JAASFI010001017.1:0-12728 GCA_023333705.1 Globisporangium viniferum | reverse complement strand
TCTACCCCACTTCAGGTCCAAGAACCTCCTAAAATACAAAATGGAGAGATCCGGGGGTCGAGTGGTCGAGTGCAGTGAGGAGTACACCTCGAAGACATGCTCAGGATGCGGGAACGTGAAGTACGATCTCGGAGCCAGTGCCATCTACGCATGTAATTCGTGTCGCCTCACTCAGGACCGAGACATCAACGCCAGTAAGAACATCTTCATTAAGAACGCCAATCGCTTGCTAGGATAGGCTAGCGACGTTATCGGTGAGCCTGCACCACGGAGACCTGCCAGCTACATGCTGGCGACAGAGGCCCAAAAATACAGGCGTCGTGTAACTACGGAGAAGGGATACCCTGATCAGATTGCACGCGTCAAGCTGGTTGCCTCGTGTGTCCTAGTATGATATGTCGGCTCCTTGTGTGATGGACTCTTGATTGAGGAAACGAATGAGCAGGCATACATCCAATCCTCGAGGGCATTCAACACACTCAGAGTTGAAGTTGAGAGTGTTTGTCATACGGTTTCCTGCAAGGGTCACACAGGGTGTCCCTTGCGGGTCAGTCACCTCTTTTCCGCATTCTCAAACGTCACACACATACATATCAAGCGACTGGGGCGGAACGCAAGCCACGCCCAGGCGATTCGAGTCGAGCATGGAGCCGCCGTCGCTTTCACAGCCGCACCGCGCGTGGCAGAACAAGAGCGAGTGGGAGGTGCTCGTGGAGAACATCGCGCAGTCACACTCGCGGCTCGCGTCGGGTATCCAGCTCGCGATCGAGAAGCAGTGGGGTAACAACTTCACAGGTAGCCAACTTTATCACACGAAGCCTACGATTGCATAGTTATTATTTCATTCACTGCGCGCTCTCTGTGTGAGTATGTATAGCATGTCTCCAGGCGTACGCGAGCGCCAAGGAGAACGAGATCCGCGGCGTGTGCAGCTCCAACTACCAGGAGTTCGTCGACTCGATCGAGGAGATTGTGCGCATGAAGGCGGACGTCGCGAAGCTCCAGCGGGATATCGACCGCTTCCAAAACGAGCTCGCGAGCGCGACGTCTGGTGTGCTCACGATCCACGACTCGCTCGATGCGTGCTACAAAGTGCAGAGAAACATCGACGAGTCGATTGAGAAGCTGCAGCAGTGCCAGCGGATTGTAAGTAGGAGACTGGGGGACACGTGGACTGATCAATTGCTGAGGTGCTTTGCTGATGACTGTTGTTCTGGAATGATGGTATGCAGGCTGGACTGGCGACGACGATTGACATGTACATCCAGCAGAACAAGCTCTTCCATGCTCTGAAGGTCCTCGAAGAGCTACGAACTGAGATCGCAGGCTTTCGGGTATGAATGAAAGATCAGTAACTGCTTGCTCTTCGTCGTCTTTAATCTGTCGAAAACCTGTTTGATATTTGGCTTTCACAGGGCCAATTGTTTCCGCAGCGAATGAACGACTGGATGCACATCGCGATGGAGACCATCAAAGAAGAAGCGAAGCGGAGCGTTTCCACGTGGCTGGAAGAGATTCGCGCAGCTTCACTGGTTGGTACCTTAATTGCTCTTGGTCGTGGTGATATTATTGTGCCTGACTATTTAACGTGTCACTTTAAAATAGCCGATTGGTGAATTCGCGATCAAGCGATTCGAGAACCAAGTGAGTGAGCAGTACTACGAGCAAGACATTCTCGAAAAATGCGGCATGCCATCGACACCGTCCACTCCAAGGGGAGCAGGCGGCTCTAGCTCTCTTCAAGCTAGTACAGCTGGCAAAGCTGCTGGGGCACCAACAGGTCTACCAACTCCCCGATCGTCTGTCGCTCCTTCGTTTGCGTCAACGGCAGGGAAGTCAGGTGGCGGCGGAGAGGATACGCTGAGACTACCATCTCTCAAAGTGCTGAACTCTGACGCCGACTTGCTTCGGGAGAAGAACAATATCCATGCCGGGTATATGAAGAAAACCCTGGAGCATCTGTCTCCGATGCTTCGAATCCTTCATGTTTTCCGAGTGATGAACCAAGTGCCCGAGCTCGCAGCATTCTACAATGCGAACCGATTGGTATGAGAGTCGACGTGCCAATAGTTCGCGAGCTCTTGTTGTCTTTTTCTAACGTATCTTGTGCTGCCTCCATGTTAACAGCCGCAACTTCAGCTGCAATCGTTCTTGACAGGCGACGTGGCGATGATCACACCTGACAAATTCGTCGGGCAGCACGAAGAGCTGTTCAAGAAGTTTACCGGGTCCTTCTGCTTGGAGCACTTGCTCTGGCGGTACTCCAACGAGGCGCTTCTCACCAAGAAAGAGATCAACGGCATCTTCCATCTTATCGTGCAGAGTCTTTGCGGAATCATCACAGCGTCCATTCTTCGGATCGAGAACCCGAAAACCATTCTCGACATCAAGCGAAGTGCCATCATGTGTGCTCGTGCGTTATGCGACGAAGTGCATGAGTACAACCCCGCGTCAATTTTCGATACGTTCCGACGCCTCGGTGCCCACTTCCGGCACTCGATGCTTGCTGAGACAACGAAGTGAGCGAAGATTTGGGAGTTATCTCTGCGATTTTGCTTTTCTCTGACTAACTGGGCTTTTGATAAACTTCCAGGCAGCTTCGAGAATTCATGACCACGGACACGTTCGAGCATATCAGAGTACCGAAGAAAGATCTTCCCGAGGTGAGATGCCAAGTTTCGTGTTCGGCAGATTCAAGGGGTCTGGGCCGCTGTATAACTAACGAGCTACTCTTGCTTTAGATACTCGCTCTCTGCGGCATTGAAGGGCAGGAAGAGAAAATGCTCAAGAATGTCGATCTTGCCGCGGATCTTGTGGTGCTCCCTCTCACTGAGGTAAATGAGAAAATTGGAGCTCGCAGATGATTGAATAAAGAATACATTCGGGACTAATCTTGACTGCTATTTTTGAATCTTAGGTCGTCGTCAAGAGCTGCAGAGCCGTGGAATCGCTTGTCCAGATGATGTACGACTACGAGCGGTAAGAATGCATATCGCTGACTACCACGTTTTGTAGAATAGGCAAACTCACTCACTCGTGTTCCTTCTAGCTATTTGAACATCAACGACTGGGGCGATGCAGTTCGCGATGACACAATCGAAGCACTTGGATACTTGAACGACGTACTAAACGAAGTGATCGACCAGCGCTCCGATCTTCAAGTCTCCATGGTGCGTTAAACGCTTGACTTCATACATTGAACGCGGCACAGGTTGGTTAATCAACTTGTTCTCGAATGATTCCCCAGGCTGTCGTGATGGGCTCGAATGCGTCATTTCTTGCTTGTGCGTGTGATCGCTTCGAGCAAGTCGTGAAAGTGCAGACCGAAGCGTGGGAAGCTCGAACGTACGGGTACAGTGTGAACAACACGCTCCGAAATCACCAGTTGGTAAAGCCGAACTCGAACCGAATGCTTCTGAGCAAAGCTGGGGCGAAGAAGAAGTTTGAAAGCACGATGACTCGAGCCCAGGACATGGTTTGCGAACTGATGGTGAGTGCAGTGTTGAAAATTAATTGTGTGAATTGGTGGTTGATTCGCTCTTTTTGTTACTGATGTCCCTTCTAGCTCAAGAAAATCGACGAGCTCTTGTCCTCGTTTTACTACCTGAACTGGGTACCTGCTGAAGTTTCACTGCAACCAGACCCGTCCATGTGGGACTTGATCAACTACTTGAAGGTCACATTCTCGCACTTGTCCCAGCTGCCGACGGTGGTTCGCGAAGCCATCCACTTCGCGTCGTGTATCCACATCTCGAAATCGATGGAGCAGCTTTTGTGCGGCACCGCCGTGAGAAAGCTCAACATGGCTGGAATCTCCAATTTCAAGCGCAACCTGAACGCCTTGCTGGACTACATCGGTACCATCGAGATTCAGCAATTGAAGGAGTGCTTCCTCGCGCTGACACAGCTGCTCGAACTTCTGCTCTCTGGTCAAGCCGACAAATTCCTTGATCCGCAGCAAAGGTACGCACGGATAACTCGCAATGTTAGCTATGCGGACCGCTCCTCTGATGATGCTCATAAATTTGCTGCACGTAGGGAAACTGGCAAGTTCTCGCACTTGTCGGTCGATACCGTGTCCAGCGTGCTTGAGAAGGTGAAGGACGCCAAGTCTTCTTCGAGGCTCTGGGGATCGTCATCATCCAGCTCGCAAGGCACTCATAAGAAGACGAGTTTGCTCGGATCAGTGGTAAAGACCCTTCGAAAGTAAGACTGCGTGGTATGCTTTGAACAAACTGCAACCCGAATTGTCGGGGGTGGATTCCTGTGAGCATGCATGTGCATATAGCGATGGATATTGGTTTGAATGTATGGGAATAATCGTTTGTCTTGCACCGAGAATGAATGATTGAAACCACTTCGCACTAACATCACGAGATATCTCAGGTTTATCGAGTCGTTTTGCTTCCGCAATCAAGACCGTCCAGCATAAGAAAAAGCTGTGCGCGTTAATGCTGCAGAAGTTGGTGGACCTTCACTGTGGATTGCACCACGCTCGTCAGCTGCTCCTGACTCTCCTCGAGATGAAGGTGCGAGAATCTGGTGCTTTGGCTGAGCCCAGCAAGAAGGTTTCCGATCGTTGGCTCTCTCGTCCCGCATTTTGCTATTTCCTCAGCGCGCAGAACGAGCTCCGACTGGCTGTCGTCTGTAATCGTATTGAATCGTAAGAGCCGCAGCGCACCTTCCCGCAAGTCGCTGTTTGTCCCTAGTCCTGTGTGTTTGTCATCTTCCTCTGCAGTTTCGTGGCTTCCGCGTGTGGTAGAATCATCAGTCTCGTCAAGGGTGGTCAAAAAGATCTGATGAAACAGATCGTGTGTCTTCTCTGGGTCGAGGGTTCTTGCCCCTTCGTCGCTGCTACTGGCGCTTTTCGCACCGCAGTCCACAGGAAATCGTTTTCGAAGACGCTCAAGTTTTTCTCTAATTTTCTTCTCAGAGCGAAGTTGGTACACGAAATCGTCGGCGCTCAGCGCGGCGTTCACCCAGCGCTTCACACGACTCAGCGAACTCGGGATTCCCTGATTTTGGGCGCTAGCCCCATTCTCAAGCTTCATGAAGACAGTTGCAGCCCAGTCGCGGTCTTCGCTTCGCTTCGACAACTTGGCGATCAACTCCAGAATCGAGTGCTGGTAGCTTTCAAATCGCTGGCTCAGCACGTGTTTATCAGCGAGAATCATCTCCACCGAGTCAATACCCTGTGCTTCGAGTTCGTTCCAGACGCTATCAACCGCAAGTTTGATAAGCTCCTCCAACGGTTGGTCAGTGTCGCTGAGCAAATGGCTCTGCTCGTCAGCACTTTCAAGTGATCTCAGTCCAACCAGCATCGAGTTTCCCACACTGGACGTTCTGGATTGGATGCTGCTGGTGCCTTCAATTGGAGCGTCTAGAGTTTGTGGTTCACCAACTACTGATCGTCGCGCAGCAAACGAAAGCGACCGATTCGAGTTGCTGGTACTCCCGCCACCGCCCACCGTCTGCCTCCAAGTCAAGAGCGCACAGAGGAACTCTGCGACGCTATTGGCGGCACTGCTGACGTCTGCAAGCGTCTTGGAGACGCTCTCGCAGTTGAACAGATTCGGCGCCATCATAACCGCGAGACTCTGCGCAGTCATTTTGTTCACTGCGCTCTTCTCGACCACTTCGAGCATGTGGTCAAGAAGCCACTCGAGCACTGCGCGCTCTTGCTGGGGCAATTTGCTCACTGTCTGATGAATGTCGTCGCTTTTGCTGGCAAAGTCATCAATGCTCAACTTAGATAGCAGTAGTGAGGGCAGTTCGCGGAACCACTGCTTGATCAGACTCGCGTACACATGCGGGTCGCTCACGCGCGAGTGCTCGACACTGCCGCTGTTGATGGCTTTTTTCACGCTCTGCACCTCATTTTGCTCGGGAGAGGCTCGGTAAATGTACTTTGTGCCGAGTCCGTCGCGCTTGACAAGCTCTCGACGCAGCATGTGCAGAAGCGCAGGTACCTGGTCGCCGCTATTGCTCGAGCGGTAGCGCATCTGCGCCAGTGGGATGCCGAATTGCTGGTGGAGAACCGCCCACTCTTCCGAGACTGGCGCGCCTTCGAAGCGCGCATCGACCGAGTTAAACTTGACGCAGACGTCGTGCGCAACACGGAACGGGCCACCAATCAGATGGCTGCTGGTGGATATCGAAGTGCGTGAGAATTGATGGTTGTAAGGAGAAGCTGGAGAGCCTGGCGCAACCGCTGAGACTGAAGCTGCTAACGGAAGCGAGCGCCGGTGAGAAAGGTCGTCGCCTCGGACGACGCTATTATTGCGTGGTGGTGTGGTGTATCTGCTACTGCTACTGTTGATGCTGTTTCGCTGAGGATCCTGGCCTAGCTTTTGGTTTTCCACTTCTTCCTGGAGCAGCTTCGTGAACAAGCGCGTCGACGATGACGACGAGAGCGAAGACAGCGAGTTGATCGACGAGAGCAGCACGTTCACCCTCGCATTCGACAACGCCTGGATGTCGGAAAGCGGGTTCTGCCACGATGACGAGATGCTCGAGAGCTGCTTTGGCGTCGTCGTCACGACGGATTGCTGCTGCTTGGCACGGTGAGCACGTCGCTGTTGTTTTGGTTCTGGTTGTTGATGATTCTTGACGGCGTGGGGCTTGGATGTGGATGTTGTTGCAAAGAACTGCTCACCTGATGCTTTACTCTTTGCTGATTTGCGAAGCGGTGATGAAGACGCAACTGGAACTGGTAGCAGCAATTTGAACTCGGTCGGCGGTTGACTTCCAGTTGACGCTGCTGCTGGTGGTGGTACGATCGTCTGGTTCTTCACGTGAGAAGGCAGCTCCACAGATTCCGACACTGAGAGCTGCAGTAGCTCGTCGCCTGATATCATCACCCCCGAGGATGCCGGTTGGCGGAAATTGAAAGTCTCTCCAGTCATCGAAGACGAGTCGCTGTCGCTACTTGCATCATCTACGTCAGCGTCATCTTCACTACTGCTGCCACTGTTGTCCGCTTTGGGATGAAGAACGTCGGCGTCAATCTTGTCATTCTGATTGACGGTGCTCGGTCTCTGATCGCCCTCACTGTCACTTGCGCTCTCACTATCATCGTCATCATCAAGTCGCGAAATATCTTCTGCGATATCACCTTCACCACCATCACAACCGCCTTCATCGTTCAGCTCCAAGGCTTCCAAAACATCATCTTCATGCTCTCTCACTGCTGCTTTCGAGGCAACAGTGAGATCCTGAGCGGCAACATCACCAGCCAAAGCGATCGCTGCCTTCTCCATTCCAACGTCTGCATCAGTAACAACATTTGATGATGGTGTCTCTGGAACGCTTGGCGTCACCAAACTCTTGTCGACCTGCTGCTCTTGCTGACTAATACTCGAATACACGCGCTCAATGTGCGCCACACCGCGAATGAACGCATGCTCAAGACACTCCAGCGCTGTGGGGCGCTCCATCGGGTCTTTCTGCAGGCAAAATTGGAGAAACTGCGAGAATTGGACGCTCCAGGCGCTCGGGTTCTTCAGCTGCGGCGACGGGTTCCTCGGGATCTGGATCAGCACGCGCATCGGGTGCTCGTCGAACAGCGGCGGCTTCTGGTCCGCGAGCTCGATCGCCGTGATCCCCAGCGACCAGATGTCCGACTTGTAGTCATAGTCGCTGTCCTGGATCATCTCGGGGCTCATCCAGTACGGGGTGCCCACGAACGTACCCCTCCGCGACATGGTATCCCGCAATTGCGCCGATACCCCAAAGTCGGCGATCTTGATCTGGCCGCCTGACGTCAGCAGGATGTTCCCGCCCTTGATGTCGCGGTGGATCTTCTTCTTCGAGTGCAGGTACGCGAGGCCGTGGAGCGCGCCGCGCATGATCACCGCGATCTCGTGCTCTTCCAGCCTGCGGTGGCGGCTCACGTCGCCCACGGACCCGCCGCCGCAGTACTCCATGGCGACCCAGAGCGCGCCGTCCTTGTAGTACGCGCCGTAGAACGCCACGACGTTCGGGTGGTCGCACTCGCGCAGGAACTGGATCTCCTTGCGCACATTCTCAATATCTTCGCCCCGCTGCCCGGCTTCCAACGCCGCTGGGATCACCTTGAGCGCCGCGAGCTTGGACGGATTGTCCTTGTAGAACGCGCGGAACACGCGGCCGAACGCACCAGCGCCTTCCTTGTTCTGGATCTCAAAGATCTGCTCCGGGTCAATGTCTTCGAGCCCCAAGGACTTGAGCATCTGGTTCGCGACGCACGAGAGCGCGGCGCTCGACGCGGACTTGCGACTCGCAGCCGCCGCCATGTTGTCAGCTGGGGCGCCTGAAGGCTTTCGCTTTGGTTGTGGTTGCGGCTTCGCCTTGTCCATCTTTGCACCAGGTCTTTGCACTTGCAACGCTGGACGAGTCTGCCTTTTGCGTGACGAGAAGCTCTTTCAACTTGGTTTACGATCTTTCCCAGCCCAGAAAGGCTCAAAACGACGCTTCGCTAAACAGATTTAGTTGGCTCCACAAGACAATAGAGGAAGAAAAATATCCCACACTGGAAGGAAGCACCACCACTCTTCATACACAAACGCGTTTGACTCCATTATCAGCCATTCATTACTCAAAATCAACCTACTCTGAAAAAAATGCAATCGAAAACGGGGAATAAATACCCCCACCACCCAAAAATTCTCACTACGCTGGAGTCAAACCCTCACACACTCGGAGCCAGAGCTCAAACGCTTCCCCTCCACGCTCAGCTTAGTCCACTTCCTCAATCTTCGGTCCTTCGCCCTCACCACCGGCACCTGGGGCTCCTCCAGCAGCTCCTGGACCGCCCGGCATGCCGCCGCCCATGTCGCCCGCGTACATCTTCTGCAGGATCGGGTTGGCAACGCCCTCGAGCTCCTTCTGCTTGGCGTCAAACTCCTCCTTCTCGGCCGCCTGGTTCGCGTCCAGCCACGCAATCGTCTCGGCAATCTTGTCGTCCACGTGCTTCTTGTCGTCCGCCGAGAGATTCGCCTGGATCTTCTCCTCCTGTAGCGAGTTGCGCAGCCCGTACGCGTAGTTCTCGAGCGCGTTCTTGGCCTCGACGCGCAGTTTGTTGCGCTCGTCCGCGTCCTTGTACTTCTCGGCCTCGGCGACCATGCGGTCAATGTCCTCCTGCGAGAGGCGGCCCTTGTCGTTCGTGATCGTAATTTTGTTCTCCTTGCCCGTCGACTTCTCGACCGCCGACACGTTCAGAATGCCATTCGCGTCAATGTCAAACGTCACGTCAATCTGCGGCACACCACGGGGCATCGGCGGGATGCCGTCCAGGTTGAACTTACCCAACGAGTGGTTGTCGCGCGTCATCGTGCGCTCGCCCTCAAACACCTGGATGAGCACACCCGGCTGGTTGTCCGCATAGGTCGAAAACGTTTGCGACTTCTTCGTGGGTACCGTTGTGTTGCGCGGGATCAGCGTCGTCATCACGCCGCCGGCCGTCTCGAGCCCCAGCGACAACGGCGCCACGTCGAGCAGCAGCAGGTCCTGCAGGCGACTCGATTTGTCCGAGCCGCTCAGGATCGCCGCCTGCACAGTCGCACCGAACGCGACGGCTTCGTCCGGGTTGATCGACTTGTACAAGTCCTTCCCATTAAAGAAGTCCGAGAGCAGCTGCTGCACCTTGGGGATGCGCGTCGAGCCGCCGACCAGCACGATCTCGTTCACCTGGCGCTTCGAGAGCTTCGCGTCGCGCAGTACGCGCTCGACCGGCTCCATCGTTTTGCGAAAGTAGTCGGCGCACAGATCTTCAAAGCGCGCGCGCGTGATCGTGCTGTTAAAGTCGACACCGTCGAACAACGAGTCAATCTCGATGTACGCCTGCGCCGACGACGACAGCGTCCGCTTCGCGCGCTCGCAGGCCGTGCGCAGACGACGCAGCGCGCGCTGGTTCTGCGTCATGTCCTTCTTGTATTTGCGCTTGAACTCGGCCGTGAAGAACTCGACCAGGCGGTTGTCAAAGTCCTCACCGCCCAAGTGAGTGTCACCAGCGGTGGCCTTCACCTCGAAGATGCCCTCTTCGATCGTCAGCAACGACACATCAAACGTGCCGCCGCCGAGGTCAAAGATCAGCACATTGTGTTCGCCGCCCTTCTTGTCGAGCCCATAGGCGATTGCAGCCGCCGTGGGCTCGTTGATGATGCGCAGCACGTTCAAGCCGGCGATGGCGCCGGCGTCCTTGGTCGCCTGACGCTGCGAGTCGTTGAAGTACGCTGGCACCGTGATCACCGCGTTCTTGACCTGCTTGCCAATGTACGCCTCGGAAATCTCCTTCATCTTGGTCAGCACCATGGACGAAATCTCCTCGGGCTGGAACGTCTTGCTCTCGCCCTTGAACTGCACGATGATCTGCGGCTTGTTGTCCGCACCCGCGACGACCTTGAACGGCCAGTGCTTGATGTCGGCCTGCACGACCGGGTCCGTGAACTTGCGGCCGATCAGACGCTTGGCGTCAAAGACCGTGTTGTGCGGGTTCATCGCCACCTGGTTCTTCGCGGCGTCACCGATCAGCCGCTCAGTGTCCGTGAACGCCACGTACGACGGGGTCGTGCGGTTGCCCTGGTCGTTCGCGATGATCTCCACGCGGTCGTGCTGCCACACGCCCACGCACGAGTACGTCGTGCCCAGGTCGATGCCCACGGTCTGGCCCATGACTTGCGCCGCCGGCTGCTGGTCCGTCATTGTTGCTGTCTCTTGAGAGTTATTGTTGCTTGTAGTAGCTTGTGTCGTGTCCGGTGAATTTGGAAGTGAGGTGCGTTTGTGTTCAAAGCGCAGCGAGCGCTCTGCAACACACAACGGAGCTCTTCATGGAGGCGTCGCTAGCTCGTGGGGGCAGTTCTGGGAAAAGGTGTCGGCGGCCAAGGTTCGAGAATGCGGTGAGCCCGATGTCGAGTCTCTTCAAACGGTGTGATGGTAAGCAGAGGGAGGATTTAAGACTCCTGTGAAAGGCAGCACGCAACAGTTAGCTCGTTTGGCTGCAGTCTAGAAGAACTGCGATGTCGTGGGGGCATCACGCCGTTGGCCAGCTATGCACGCAAGCATGCAGCTTTGCTAATGTGTGTGTGTCCATTCGCTGTCTTCTACAAGCGCTGGGATGAGACGAAGCGACAAGTGCTGCGCTTCTGGATCATTCGAGAGCTTCTTGGTTGTCCTTTAATGGCGTTCACATATGGAAACGCATCACAAAGCATTGCTCAAAAAGTACACACAGGAAATAAATACAATCACGAACGTGACTGCAGCGCGTCAACTGGTGCATACAATGTGCGCAGACCAAGCAGGACACGATGACGCTTCGTGTCTCCGCGATGCTGCAGGCAGCGAGCGTCTGTGAGCGAGTGCGCGACGCGCGCGGTTACTCCTTTTGGTGAATGAATGGAGTGACGTGAGCCAACGGCGCACCAGCTCGGCAGAGCAGCACTGAAGCTCATGCTTCATGGTCGCATGTGCGCTGCTGCCTCTTTGCTTTCTCGAAACCCTCTGCAGTTGCTTGGACGCTTCTGATAGTCCAGAGACCCCACGCCGTTGGCGCATACCAATACGAATAATTATTGCATTTATGGGATGTTTTCACAGGGGTTGGCGTTGATTTAATGGCTCCATAATGCCCAATTGGTAATCAGATCTGTGATGGTGGTGCACTGGCACATCTGATTCGTTCTAGAATCCCCTGTCGAATGTGATCGAAGTCGGATTATCAGGCGAAGAATCGGTTTAGAGAGGACATGCGACACACCAGTGAGGTCAGCGCTATGCCTTTTATAATGAGTACCTTGAAATTGAAATGTGTGCATGTTAGTGATACAGGTTCAAATCAACCTCAATTGAGTATTAACTTTTTTATGGACTATATAAATTAATAAACTTATTTTAAAGCGCAAATCATCTGCAGACAGGGCGGTGCATTTCAAAGCAGACGAGACCACCCATTTTTTGCGAATCTGAGATTTGGGGTCTCAGATTTTTCGTACCATAAAGTGGAGCTGTAACGGCTTCATCGGCGGCGCTTTTCAACCCACAGAAAGATCTCGAAAATTAGCTGTCTGCTGTCATTATTTTAGCTCCGAATTATTTCGTGGTCGGCTTGCAAAAATGACTGGTTGGTGGTGTTGAGAGTGTGGTGTGTGTTGGGGAACAAAATGCCCCAAAGCGTTTGGTCTCTCTCTCTCTCTCTCTCTTGTGATGGCGCACGCCAGTCCTACAGTGGCCCGTACAGGCGCGTGTGCTTCTTTCGAAAAGGAAGGCAACGTGAGTGATCCTTGGGTTTGTTTGGTTGTGGTTGTCGCGTTGTGTCTGGACTTGCAACTCTGAACGTGTGCACCTCTCGTGTGTGTGGGTGGAGCTGACCGATCGACACAAGCAGGCGACGGTCGTCCAATCGCCTGATACTACGAATTAGCATTGTGTTCGCAACGATTTAGCGCGAAAAGGACCCTCCGCCTCAACGTAAAGCCGCAGATAAGATCCTGCTGCTTGGTGGTGGCGTTAGTTGCTTGCTGCATGGCGGAGCTCTCTGGGCTTGGAGGAGTTCATGAGTGGAGCGCCCATCGGCAAATGGCGATTGCTCTGGTTTCTTCTTGCCGCACTCACTCTACAGAGGAACTCGCTCAACACAGCACGCACTCGCATCTGCGCGGAGCACGGGCCACGTTTTGACTGAAAGCGCGTCTTGGTCAGCGTGAGCAGCTCGTTCACACAGCTCTCAAACGTGGTCGCGAGCTCCTCCTCGG
>JAASFI010001016.1:0-12744 GCA_023333705.1 Globisporangium viniferum | reverse complement strand
GGTCTCCTGGATCATCTCGATCGCGTCAAACATGTCTTCGTCAATGTACGCGAAGGGCTTGCGCTTGTAGTGCGCCTTCACAATGCGGCGCTGTTCGTCCTCGGGAAGCGCAAACCAGTTGCTGCCGCCCAACGAGCTCATCGAGCGCGCGATCACGTGGTTCTGGTTGAACACCGCGATGAATCGGAACGAGCGCAGCAGCGACTTCTTTGTCTTCATGAGCGACTTGATCGAGCGCTTTGCATTCTTCGCGGTGTCTTCAAAGAAGCCGCAGAACTTGTCGAAAATGCGCTGGTCCTGCTCCTTTTTGTCGACGCCCGTAGACGAGGGGGAGCTGTCGGCCGCCACGTCGCGCCACGCGTGCAGCAGATACGTCACCTCGTCCCGGCGCCACGGACTCTCGGCTTCGGCGTCCGCTTCGCGCGGGGGCTTGGGCGCCATTTGCTGCGGCGACGGTGTTGGTGCCTCCGCCATGCTGATGCTGATGATGCTGGTTGTTCTCCGTTTGTCTCAAGATGATGATTGAAGAAGTGGACTGGGCTGCTCATCGTTTGTGATGGAGTTGGAATCTCATCTTGGGCCAAAAAAAGGGACCAATTTTTGACGAATTGACCTGTAGAAATAGGTGTGTTTGTTTTATACAGGTTAACTGCTTCTCGTGCTCAAGCCTATTTTGTATGTGAATACGACTTCAAGGAATGCTGAAACGATGTAACATATAGAGAGGATTCATTTTTCGTTATGGAGAGGATATCGAAAATAGAACTTGATTGACAGTGCAGATTGCTCTTCACAAAAATAGTGCGCTTTTCCCACAATTTGACACACAGTTCAGATTCAACATGTTGATTTTGTTTTCACAGGGTCGAAAATGAATGGTCATCTTGTTTTCTCAACAGCACGATTATTGAACACTGTTTGTATGGGCAGGATAGCCAAATCCTTCATCACACAGTACGCGCACTGTGCCTCCACGAAAGCCCCAGTCTGGTTGGCTGACTGATACAAACAGAGATCGTCCCCCCAAAACTGCTCCCAACTGTGTGTTGAAATCCGACTCGGAATCTGCTTTTCTCGCGTCCTCCCTCCCTCCTTTCCGCACCTACTTTCGCTTCCCAAACTCCCGCAGCAGCGTCTGGAAACTCTCTCTTTCGCGCAGTCGCTCCTGTCGCCATTGCTCCAGCTCACGTTTCGTTTCTTCGCGCTCCTGCCGTCTCTCCTCGCGCTCTCTGCGTCGCTCCTCGCGCTCGAAATCTCGCTCTTCTCGCATTTGGTCGAGCATGGACTGCAATAACTGGATCTGCTGCTGGTGCTGTTGGGCTTCCACACTTGGTGACTTCGCGGACGCTTGCGAGTCGGCAAAGCGTTGCCTCTTTTGGACACTGAAGAGGTCGCCTGGTGCTCTACTTTCTCCAGAGAGGTCGCCAAATTTACGTCGGGCGACTCTCTTGCGAACTCCCACGTCTTCGCGGATACACGACCGCAGATCCGCCGGTTGGTGTCCAGAGCTTGGTGAGTTGCGTTTGCCGCCCCGGCGGACACGTTCCCGACCACCGCGTCGCAGATCCGCCGGTTGTTTTCCAGGACGTGGCCAGTCGAACTCGCTCTCTTCGCTCTCTAAGCTGCGGCTTTCACCCCAAGAAGAAGCTTCAGCACGCGCGGCCTTCGCAGTAGAACCTGTCGCTCTTGCTTGTTTCACGGAGGAGGAGGCACCCTCACGACTCAATCTCCTACCAGAAGACGCGAGCCCAACTTGGTTCTCAGCGTCGACAATCTTCTCCATCAACGCAAACATCTCTGCGTCAAAGTCCTCGTAGTAGTCCTGGGCTTTCTTCTCGGCGTCCATGAGTTCCCATCGCGCCGACTCGCTCTTCGCAAACCACTTCGCTCTCCTCTTGTCGCCCATGTAATGCTGTGTGAAGTAGTCTATGAGATCATTATATGAAGCCATCAGCGCACTCTTCTTGGCCGCGGTCGTTGACGCCGGCCAGGTCGATTTTCCGCTGCAAAGTAGCTGGAACTGCGTGTAGATCCGCGAGAGGAGCGTACCTTCGTCGTCGTGCGGCTGGCGGCGCGTGACGACATCGAACCACGCCTGGAGCAACTTCACCAGCTCCTCTCGGCTCCACTGTTTACCGACCAACACGGGGGCTGGGGATGCAGCGCGTACAGGTGGAGTCGTACTGAGCTCAATTCCCGCATTCTTGGCGATCAGAGGCATCATCTCTTTGGTCACGTAGGTGAAAGCTGTCCCGTGATGATGATCCTCGAAATGGTTGTTCACGACCTTCTGCTGCTTGACTTCGCTGAGCAAGAACCACGACTTTTGCTGGACTGCTGGTGCCATGCCTCTTGGCGCTTTTGTTACCGTGGAGATCCGGTTGGCGTTGAAATCCGAGATGAACGCGCACGATTCCGCCAGAGAGGTCAGCTTCACGCGAACTTGCGCGAGGTCTCGACCTTTTGCGTTGCCACCGGGGCCGGCGACAAACTTCACAAACACGTGGGTATCAAAGCTCTCATCCCCCAGCTTCTCGTCGGGAACCGGGTGCTCGTTCACGGCCGCGCTCCATGCTCGCAAGAGGGTTAAGAGTTCGCCCTCGCGCCAGATTGGTTTCCGACCGCGCTTGACCTTACCAGGAGTTGTTGCTGGTGGAGACGGGCTTCTCGTTGGCTGCGCAGTCGTCGCCGCCACATTCTTCTTTGTAGTAGGGGCCACGACATGGCGAGCAGGTTGGGGTGATGGTACTGGTATTCGTCGTGGTCGCGACACCTTCTCAACCGCCTTTGCAGTGGGTTTCGTTGGATTATTACGAGGCGATGGGGCTTTTAATCGGGGTTGCGTAGTCGCCGCTTTTGCCAAAGTGGGCTTCGCAGGATTAGCATTCGCCACATTTTGCTTCTCAGAAGTAGTCATAGTCCACCACGCGAGGCTCTTCGCTCTGTTGACCTCGATGACGTCCATCATGTCGCTGTACACGTACGTGAACGTGACTGGGAGCCGCTTGTTCCGGGGCTTGAAGTACTTCTTTGCGACCCATTGCTGGTAGCTATCGGAGAGCTCGAACCAGCTCTCGGGCTTGGGGATACGCACGCTGGGCGTCATCCAGTGGAACCGGTCGTGGTTGAAGTCCTGGATGAACTCGTACGAGCGCACGAGCGAGACGACTTTCGACCACGTCGCCTGGAAGGATCGTGGGATCGGCTCTTCGCCGTTTTGCCCCGTCTCCTTCTCGGCTTCCTCACAGAAGCGCTCGTAGACCTCGTCCTTGAACTCTTGAGTCGGCTCACTGGGCAACGTCTCGCGTTCCTCGAGCAGTTTCTTCCACACGCGTATCAACCGGAAGAGCTCGCCGCGACGCCAGATGTGCGAGGGGAGGTTTGCTTCGCGGTCGACGACCTCCTTCTCGAGCTGTCGCTGCTTCAGCTGCTTGATTCGGCTCAAGACTTGGGATGGTGAAGCTGGGGTTGGTTGGCTAGATGGAGCTGGCTGGCTCGTGACCTGATGTAGAGATGCGGTTGGCTGTGAGTCGAGTGTTACTGCTGTTACAACTGTCGGAGCAGGACTGCTGTCTTGAAAAGTCGGTGATGGAACTGATGGCTCTGACGCTGCTGCTGCTGATGGGGTAGAGGACTCCACAGGTTCCTTCGCCTCTGATGGCCGCTTCTCTTCCTCGTCTAGAATCAAGCCGATCATGTCGTACGTGGCTTCGTCGATACCAAAGATAAACTCGCACTCTTTGCCGAAGCGCTCATCGACGATACTGAGCTGCTCGCGTTCGCTGATCACGAACCAGTTCACGACGCGCTGGCCCGCGGCGCCACCCACACCGCCGCTGGCATTGAAGCGCTTAATGAACTGGTAGGACGCGACCAGCGCCTCGCAGATCTGCTGCACTTCGCTCTCGCTCCAGTCTTCATTGTCGGAGATGCTCTCGCGCTTGCAGAGCGTCGTGAACTGCTCGTAGATGAGCTTGGCGAGCAGCGCTGGAGACGATTGAATCGTGGTTGTCATCGTCACGACCAGACGCCACGTGCGCAGTAGACAGAGCAGCTGGTAGCGCGTCCACGTGCGCGAGCGGTCGTTCGAGGCCGCCGCAGCAGTTGTTATTGTTGTGGACGCGGTCATTGCGCTCAGTGGGCTGTTGTGCTGCGCGTCGAGCGCCAGCGACGACGCCCGGGGCTTCATCGTGAGCTTCGGTCGTGGTTCCATTCTTTCTCGGCTCTTGAAACGTGAATTGAGACCACAGGGCGCCAAACAACCGTGAATTTCATGTTTCAAGCCTTCCCTGATTAACCTCACCTAATAGGTAGCATAGATATAAATTGATGTAAAGAGTTGCTTTTTTGAAGCTAACAACAGTGTCGGTTCTTTTGAAAATAATTATGTTATTTCAAAAGGTCATATTC
Source organism: Globisporangium viniferum (assembly GCA_023333705.1). NCBI lineage: Eukaryota > Oomycota > Peronosporomycetes > Pythiales > Pythiaceae > Globisporangium > Globisporangium viniferum. The sequence goes on along the minus strand of JAASFI010001016.1, from coordinate 8,334 downwards.
GTGGAAGGTGAAATATCACTTCCCATCATGGAACCAGTCCAAATTTCAACGGCCCAAGTTGACATGGATCAATCAAAATCAGCGGATGAGACAAAAGTTCATTCACAGGCATCAAAGACACAGTTCACATTTTTCTTCTTCATCTTTTGCCAGGTACTACCTGGATTTTACAGCGTTTTTCTCGTCACATCTCCTCCACTCATTCACCCGCTCGCTCACAAGCGCGCGTTCTCGTCCTTGATCTTCACCGCCATGTCTTCGTTCTTGACGCCGCCACCAAACTCTTTGCGTCGTTGCTGTGTCTCTCGGAGCAAGATCTGGAGCACGTTGCGTCGCTCCTCGCGGTCCTGGCGACGCTCTTCCTGCTCGATACGCAGGAGCTCCAGCACGGCCTCTCGACCATGTTGGTCCACTTTGATCGCTCGCAGCAGCTTCTCCCGCTCTTCCCGCTCGCGGTCTCGCTCTTCTTGCACCTGGAGCACGAGCTCATTCAAGTGCTTCGTCTGTCTCTCGAGCTGATTCATCATCGCCGCCACCTCTGGATGCTCAAGCTTCTGCTTCTTGCGAGCGCTGGTTCTCGGGCTCTCATTATCATGTTCGATTTCACAATCGTGAACAGCACTGGCGGTTCGCTTGTCGTCACCACCATTTTGCTCCACAGAGGCGAGCTCTGCACCGTTGCCGCCTTCATTGACCTCACTGTGCTGCTCAGTGCTCGTGCCGTTTTCTGTCGTAGTTTGGGCTGGAGCTGGTTCTTTTAGCTCCTCGTCGCAGTTCATGTTCTCGTCTGAACCAGCACCGTCGTCCAGGCTCAGATCTTCTTCTCCATCGCCACCATTAGGATTCAAATCTTCCTCAGCCTCAGCATCGACACTTTGAGGACCTGCAGGAGTGGTGGCTTCTGCTGAAGCTGTAGCGTTCGCACTGCTGTTACCCCTGCTCTTCTCCTCCATGTCGATATCATCTCCATGTCCCTCTGCTTGACTGGACGTGGACACTGCCTTCACACTTGGTCTTTCTTCATCATCCGTTCCTTTGTCTTCTTCATCACCGTCTTGATCTTCACTACTGCTATCATCGCCCGATATAAGGTCAATTGTCTCCGCCTTGATCGAGTGAGCAGAAGAAGCAGTGCTCGTGCCTACCTTTGTACTGATGCTGCGTCGCTTGCTCGGTTCGGGAGTCATGTCCCCTCCAACACTACTTGACGACGACGACGACGAGAACGATGAAGTCAACCCTGTGGACGGCGGTCCCACCAAGTCACTGATGGTCTCGTACATATCTTCGCTGATGTCCACGAAGCGACAGCCCTGGTTGTCGCCACCCTCTGCGAAGACCTTCTGCTTCTCTGCTGCGCTCAGCGTGAACCAGTTCTGTCGCTGACGCTTCAAATTGCCGCGCGTGAGCTTCCCGTTCGTCGGCGTGCGGTTGTTGAATGTACCGATCACTTGGTGCATGTTCATCAGCGCGATCTTTGTATCTGCGACCTCGGGCTTGGACCGCTGCGAGTTGTGTCCGCTGCGCGCAATGAAGCGCGCGTAGAAAGAGTCTCCACCGGGGAGCTTGGTCGGCGTGCGCAGGTGCGAGTCGCGCCAGGCGTCCAGCACGTGGCGCACTTCTTTTTCCGACCATGAGTTCTGCGAAGAAGCCACCGCATTTACAGTGTTATTGCTCCCATTGTTTTGTGTCACGGCTTCCTGCTTGCACTTGTCCTGGAGCTCGAGGATCGTCCCAATCGTGTTGTACATGTGCTCGTCGAGCTCAATGTAGTTGGATGCACCGGCGCGCTGGAAGCGCTCGATCTGGTCGTTCTTGCTGAGCGCGAACCAGTCCACTGGTGTGTTTTCCCCTTCTGCTTCCGCATCTGGCTCAACCATCTCGACTTCGTCTCCTTCCTGCGACGTCTCCATCTCCACACTTGCCTGCTTGCTCGCCATCGTCTGCTTCAACACCTCCTGTTTGGCGATGAAGTCCGTGATAAAGCCCGCCATGCGGCGCAGTGCGTACGTCTTGAGCACGACCGACGTCTGCGTGCGCGCGGCGCGCACGTAGAGAGCATCGCCTGCTGTGTCCACGGACTCCATGCTGCACTCGCTGCCGGCCATGCTCACCGTATCGTCATCGTTGTCTTTGCCGATGCCGCAGACCTCCTGGAAGCGCAGGAAGAGGCGCGTCTGGAACGCGTCGACGCTCTCGAGCGCGGCGCACGGGTGCTCGGCCACATCGCGCCACGCCTGCACGAGCAGCGTGGCCTCCTTGCGGCTCCAGGGCGCCTGGCTGCTGCTGGGGCTCATGGCGCTGCTGCTGCTGCTGGAGCCGCTGCCGGAGGGGACGCTGCGGCGCCGCAGCGCGTGGTGGCGCGTGGGCGAGAAGAGGCTGCTGGTGCGCTTCGCCATGGGTGAGCTGCTGCTGCTGCTAATGATTTTTCGATAGAAAGAACCGCAGGAAGCGCACGCTTTCTTGTATTGAGTTGCCACCTTCTGGGCATTCAACGACTGACTGGTGATGTTGGATTTGATGACGGAAAGGCAAGGAAACGTGGGAAACTCGTACTTGAGCGGAGAGACACGGTTGATGGAGGGTGGGCAGGGAAACTGCAACCGGCTGTTTTCGCACAGGAGATTCACGGTACAGAACAAGAGCGCGCGAAAGAAATTTGGCGTGTGTAATATATAACAAAAGGTACAGCTGTGATACACAGACGGCTATGGAAAACCAAAGACCTTCCAAGGTCTTTCTTTGGTTTTCATTGCTGCTGCCTGTGCCTTGGTCCAGGTACGTGTCGACAATGGCACAGTAGTGCGTGTGCTGTTGCCACCAAGCCAACTGTAGTAACAAACCACACTGTTGGCTCTTGTTAGTACGGAATGCAGGCGGCGTGCTTTGACGATGCGATGGTGTGTCCGCATGGCGAGACGGTGTTCCGCGTGCCAGAGCTGAACTGCGGGTTCGCGCCGTGCATGGAAATCGATTCGCAAGTGGAGGTAAGCGCGTTCGTACTCGTCTCTTTGGGAAGTGAGAGTTTGCTTTTTTATAATCGATGGTGGGTGATGGCAACAGGGAGGGACCCAGGACCAGCTCTGCGATACTGATGGCTTCACGTGCGCGAATGACGACGTTGTCTACCGCGATCCTGCAAACCTCTACCAGTTCTTCCCCTGTCCAAGTTCCACTGAACCACCGGCGTCCAGTACTACTAGCAGTAGTAGCAGCAGCACATCCCCATCGTCTTCAGCTGACGGCAGCAACAATAGTGCATCGCAAAACAAGAACAAGAGGTGTCCGCGAGACGCGTTTGTATGTCCCGGCGGCTTTTTCGTGCGCCGCAATGCCACACTCGGCTGCGCCTTCAACGCCTGTCCTGAGCTCCAGAACTCGTGCCCAACGGGCACGAAAGCCTGCGCTTCGAGTGGCGGTGGCATGCTGCACAGGAGCCGTCGAAAAAGTAGCGGCAGATGATGCCGCCGATGAGCGACACGAACACCATCACGCCGAGCTTGGGTATCTGCATGAGCCAGAAGTGGCCCGACGTCAGCAGCTGCGGCTCGTAGATGTACGTCAGCACGATCAGCAGCGCCAGGAAGATCATTATGCCCACGAAGAACACAAAGTCGAACGTGTTGAGCCAGCTCTCCTCGTAGTCGCCCGCGACGTCACCCCCTTCCACGAGCGAGCTCTTCGGACGGTCGATCTATGTGAGCGACGTGGACTCATTCGCCGGGATCGCGCCGTACGATGCCTTGTTATACTTGGGGAGCCCTGGCAAGCCGGGCACTTTCCAGACGACGCGCAGCAGCACATAGGTCAGCACGAGCGACACGACCGGGATCAGGCCAATGATCAGACTCTGCGTGAGCGTGATCTCATGGTTCCAGTTCTTCGGCACTGAGCTCGCGGTAGCCAGAATCGCGGCTTGGAGGTCGATCGCAGTCGACATGACGTGCTCTCACGGCCCAGTTGAGCTCTGCGTGGTGTTGGTTGGCTGGCGAAAGAGGTACTCGATAGCGACGTGATAATCGCGAATGACTGGAAACTCGGAAGAGGCAAAACCAGGCGGGGCGCTGGCGCTGAAATGCGGCTCTGCGTTCTCTTCTTCTCTTCTTCATTCAGCCGCTCGTTTTCTCTGTTGCCTACAAAAGCGCATAAAACCTGCCGGTCTCCGCTTTTTTTTCCTTTCTCAAGGAAAAAATCACAATTCTTCCTTGTGAAGGGTGATCTGAGCGGAGTCATAATCAAATCCGACCGGCAAAGAAACAAGCATCCAAATTCAATTATGGCGTCGTCCACCCCCCTGGAGCTCCACGGAGCTGTCGCTGCTGCTGCGCGCGTGGGCGGACATGGCTGGGCGCGACTTGAAGAATCCGAGCCACACGATCTTCCTGCGCTACCAGGCGCTCTGGAGCGCTCACAGTAACACCAATTGTGGCATCGTTCCGAAGCGAGCCGAGCTGTCAGTGTACCAGACGCGCAAGGCGTTGGAGAACATGCACACCATCATCTCGCGTTTCCTCCTCGTTTTTACAGTCAGCGCCACTTTTAAGATCAAAATATCAAAGTATTTCCACTCACTCAACTATTTTTTATGCCCCGCTCGCTCGCTGCTTGTCCTGCGCGATTTCGTTCATCTTGTCCGCCACAAACCGCATTTTCACATGCTCCGATAAATCAAATTTCGTCATCAACCGGATCAAATTCCGCTGCTTCTCGGTGATCGGAGACTCAAAGTACGGGATCCGCTCTTTTCTCAAGTGCAAGCAAATTTGCGCGCCGACCATTGACTTCCCCCACGGGACCTCCCCGCTGACCGCCTCAATTATGCACATCGCAAACGAATACGTCCGATGCGAACGACGGCCGTCCACCCGCGAGATACTCGGGCGATCTCCAGTTCACAGCCCCCATCTTCTTCAGTTCGATCTGGATCTCCGCCTCGTTCAGCAAAGAGCTCAGCCCAAAGTCAATCACCTTGGCTTTGCCGTCCGTTCCCACCATAATACTGTCGCACTTGAGATCGTTGTGCGCGATGTTCTGTCGGTGCAAATATTGGAGGCCGAGAGCGACTTCGTACAGTTTCTGCCACGTCAGGTGCTTGTGGTGGGGCTTTTTCAGAAACTCGATCAGATCACCATTGGATGCATACTCGCAGACAAAGTAGCGTTTGTCGGAGTAGCATGCTCCGTACAGCTTCAAGACGTGCGGGTGGTTCAAGCGATGCCAGACCCGCACTTCGTGAAGCAGCAGGTCCGTTGAGATGGTGTCGAAATCTTCTTCGTACCCCATAAACTTGACCACGATCGGAGTGCCCAGCCAGGAACCTTTGTAGACGGCGCCGAATGCGCCTTGGCCGATCTGATCCGACTCGCTGTACACCAAATCTCGCAATGGCAGATACCAAAACGGATGCGTCATCGAGTTTACGAAGCCTGTTCGAGTCCATAGATGATGACTCGCCGACGGTGTGTCGAAGTATTTCAGAACTACCGCCTTCGACATCGCACTTTCTTGGTAGATGAAGGCGTCAGCATTGGCTTCTAGTCCTATTGCTACCCCTTGGAGTTTGGTTCGCGTGCAGGATCTAGTCTCCAGACACGGATTCCATCGGTCTCAGGGACATCCAGCATATCCAGCAACCAATCCAGCCCAGCGTAGACCAAGTGGTGCGACTCGGCCACTCTCCGACTTCTCGCCAACTGGTACATTGACTTTTCTGACAGAGCGGTGCGCAAGTATCGCTGGAATCGAACCAACGCAGCGCAATACATGGCAACTTCGATATCGTCCGGTGTCTTCTGGTGCTCTCGCAGAAGAGCGAAGATATAGCGAAGCGCTGGGCAGACGATGGTGAGCATCCACGCGTTGTCAGTAACCATCTCGCTCTTCAGATATATAGCTTCAAGAGCGTTCGGAATCGTGTCGCCCAGTTCGCCAAACACGTGCTCGTCCACAATCTGGTGCCGTGACGACGTGTGATCATAAAAAACGAGTTATTAGTTTCACATAGCCAAAAGGTGTAACTTTTTCTCAGAAAATGTATTGCGATTGTTCGTACCTTTGTGGAACTACTGGACCAAGAAGAGACGCCATGTATGGCGACGCACTTGCAGATTTTCTCATCACGAAAGACGAACTGCTCGAGCCGATTCACAACAAAGGTGATGTTCACGCGCGCGCTTGGATCCGGCGTGCACATCTTCGTGATCAACTCCCACTGGCGATCGCTAATACCCCCCGGACGGCCAGGAAGTTTACCTCGGCTTACACTATCGAATATCGCGAGTGCGTCCTTATTTTTCCACGGCAAATCGAGAGTTACTGCTTCCCAGATGGACATTCCGAAGGCATAAATGTTGGTAGCAGCGGAAACAGGTGCCTTGAGTGGAACTTGCTCCGGAGCCATCCAATTCAGCCCACTTCGATTACTAAAGTACAACCGATACGGTTTCCCTCGTAGTCCGGTTAGCTTCGTCACCAAGGCAGAGCCAACGACAATGTTCTCACTCCGTAGATCCATGTGAACTGCATCTCGGTTGTGAAGGTGTTGAAGCCCGAGTGCTGCTTCGTAGAGGCACTTCCACTTCGAGACACGCTGCGTGGAGCGCTCGCTCAACACCTCGTAAAGCAGCTTCCCCTCTGGTACCATCTCGTAAGCGAAAAACTTGCGAGATCCGACGTGGCATGCGCCAAACAACTTGACCACATTTGGGTGGCTCACCGTGTGCCACTGGAACGCAGCTTGGGCGAACTCTTCCCAGCCTAAATCGCTCGTTTCGATCATCACACTGGTTTTCTGCCACTTGCCTTCGTAGAAGTTGATCTGGCGCTCGGACCGGACGATGTTCCAACTGTGAAACTCCACGTCGTCGTGAGAGACGAACCACTCTGGAAGTACGGGCGCGACAGTCCCACTCGTTTGTAGAAAGCGTTCGAGCACTCTGGCGATGCCCGCTTCAAAATCTGGCCTCCCTTCTTGGCAGCATGTCTTGAGCTCGTACTGAAGGAGCACCGCTACCTCAAAATTAAGTTCGACGGAGTGCCAGTATCGGAATGATGCACTCTGAAGCACCTCAAAACGCGCATGCACCAGCGACTTTTCTATCACCCACTGTTGTTTCCAGTCGCTCTCAGCAGTGTACTCCACCGTTCCGGCAAAGTAATCCAACTCTTCATGGAAGTCTTGAATTCGGTTTGTGGTCGCGCGGCTGCCAATGAAGCGCGAGAGGCGACTCCTTCGGTTCTCGATCTCGAGCAGCAATCTGCAAAACCGAAAGAGAATGTTGGCAAGCGACACAACGCTGCTGCTGCTGGTTTCGTTGCCGCGGTCGGCTTCCGAATACTGGCAATGGAAACAAATGATTCGCAGACGGATCCAGAAATGCGCGCATATGGATTCAAACTCAAACGTGGCGCGGCACATTTGTCTCATGGTAGCCAGAGAGCCGTCGAGCAGCGGGCACTCGTTTTCAGACACGTCTTCCTCTCGAAGGTAGTAGTTTCCACCCGCAAACAGCATCTGGACACCAGCAAAGAAGTCCCATCGAGCCGCTGAGATCAGCGGCGTTTCTCCGTTCCCACTGCGAACATTAATTAGTGCCCCAGCTTCAATGAACGCTTGGAAAACCTTCACGTGGCCTGCACGACCAGCCAGCGTCAGCGGAGTGTCCACTCCACGATGCGAGTCACTTGGTTTCGACTTGACGCTGACTGAAGCTCCATGCTTGATCAACGTTCGCACCATCCCCATCTGCCCGCACTCGGCTGCGTAGAAGAGCGGCGTCCACCCGTCGCTGTCTTTGGCTTCAATGGCCGCGCCGCGTTTAATCAGCACTCAGGCCACGTCGACATGACTAGACTTGGCTGCGTGCGACAAAGCGGTTCGTCCGTATTTGCCCTCGGCGTTGACCGCAGCTCCAGCTCGGAGCAACGCTTTCACCACGTGGACATGACCACATTCCGCCGCACACGACAGCGCCGTCCGCCCCTCTTTGTCCGTCTCTTCAACGTCCGCGCCATTGCGAATAAGCTTTTGAACGACGTTGAGATGCCCTTTCCTGACGGCGTGCGAGAACGCGGTCTCGCCGCTCCAATTGGTTTCGTGCGTGCTTCGGCCGTTCTGGAGCAGGAATTTGACACCCTCCAAGTCGCCGTTGTGCACAGTCTTGTGCAGCGCGTGGGCTCCGTTCGCATCGGGTCGTCCTCGCACGAAATCCCACGCATCTCGCAGCCACGAGGCCACGTCGGTCGTGTCGTTCAGCCCGCGATCAGCACGGCCCATGGTCGGGGCTAGAGCTGCAGAACGAGCGGGGGCAGGGCGAGGGGGGGGGGGGGGGGGGG
>JAASFI010001015.1:0-12750 GCA_023333705.1 Globisporangium viniferum | reverse complement strand
TTGTACTACTAGTATTGCGTAGTACTGTATTCTCGCGGGCCTGAGAGCTATTTGGTTGGATCACTAATCTCTTATACTCTCTCTATCTTTGTATGTGCAGCATCAAATCGGTCCGCTCTCCAAGAAGTACCGCGTGATTGTCCCAGACATGAGAGGATTCGGCCGCAGCTCCGTGCCGCGCGAAGTGGAGGCGTACGGAGCCAAGAACGTCACGTCCGACTTCACCAAGTTGCTCGGTACGGACGCTAACCCTTGCATCAGATACCTTGGTATTTCTCAACAACTCCATTCTAACCAAGCTGAAACTGGTCGTTTGCTGCATTAGACTTCCTGAACCTCCCACGCGCCGTGTTTGTCGGCCACGACTGGGGTGGCAACATCATCTACCGCATGGCGCTCTACCACCCGGACCGCGTGCTCGCGATCGTCGGCATCTGCACTCCGTACTACCCGCCGAACGAGCAGTACGTGGACCTGGACACCATGGCGGCCGCCGTCCCAGGCTTCGCGTACATGAAGTTCCTCGCTGACACGGAAGCCGCGTCCAAGCACCTGGAGGCCGCTCCAAGCGCCTTGTTCACCGCAGTGTACCGTCCACCCCAGCCACCTGCCCCTGAGGGTGCTCCAAAGGTGACGTTCCTCGATATCCTCCGAGGCATCGGCCACTCCGACCACCCTGTGTACACGCATCGCTCGGACCTCATCAGTGAAGAAGAGCTCAACTTTTATGTCTCCGAGTACACGGTGAGCGGCTTCAAAGGAGCGTGCAACTTCTACGCGACGCGCGCGATTGATTTCGAGACCGAGCGCGGCTTGCCGAGCATCATCCCGCATCAGGCGCTCTACGTCGGCGCTGGCAAAGACCCCGTGCTCAAGCCGGAGCTGGCGGCGCACATGCCGCAGGTGGTGCCGAAACTCGAGTTTGCGCTCGTGGAGGAGGGCGGCCACTGGCTGCTCTGGGACCAGAAGGACGAGGTCACGAAGGTGCTTCTCGACTGGCTCGAGAAATTGGACACCAGTGCGTCCCCATAAACTAGTGTGTAGTGCGTCGAAGGAGGACCTGTAAGGTGCTTTTGATTTTGATTTCGTTCCGCTATTCATCTCCTTGGTAGTCTCTTTTATAAAAAAATACCAACCACGATTGCATGCAATGTCTAATGAACAACACCGTGGCTCGCTCAACTAAAGTATATATGCTACACCTGGTCGTAGCGGCACTCGCTCCATAGTTTGAACGTCCGTTGCCGCCCTACTCGCAGCAAAGAGCATGGTCCCGATGAAGAACATGCCAGCTTTTTGCTATATCGTGTTGTTGGTTTCTTTATAGTTCCAGCCATGAGGGTCGACACCTTCCAGTTCCAGGTCTGAAGACTGTCCACCTCCAAGTTACCTGATGTCCAACCAGAGTGGGCAATGCGAAGATGCCATATCTTCATAGGAGAACATTTCGAACACAGTGTTATCACTGAGGGCTCTTCTTTGAACAACAATCGACTACGATACGAAGACACGATCGTATGGAGGAATCTACACGTATGAGCAACAAAGAGAACCTTGCCATCCGAGAAGAGGCCTTAGTTGTGAGGTCGCACAGAGCCCGTGGTGTAGTTACCTAGTGCGGCGAAGCCAGTTGAGGTCTGCGATCGCTGGCTGCCTTGACGGTTCTTGTTCGTGTTCCCGCTGTTGCTCGTAGGCGCCTTCGTCGTCGTCGATGGCTTCTTGGTGGTGGAGGTTGGCTTCTTGGTGGTGGACGCTGGCGTCTTCGTCGTGGAGGTCGGTGTTTTTGTCGTGGAGGTCGGCGTTTTGGTAGTAGCGACTGGAGTTGCCGTGATGGTAGTCGGGGTTGCGGTCGTCGTAGTTGGGGTCGCAGTGGTGGCAGCTGGAGTAACCGTGGTCGTCGTTGGCGTCGTGGTCGTCGTGCTCGTGCTCGTGCTAGTAGACGTCGAGCCGCTGAGAGCCAAGCAATTGACTGCGAAGAGATAGAGAGAGAAAGGGGAATCAGCAAACCCATTGATCAAAATCAGTCAGGGGAGGACAAGAGTTGTGTTGAGAGCACTTACTGTAGACTTGCCACTCGTTCGTGTGCATGGCGATCCAGTAGAACGTGAACTGGGACGCACCGGAGCACTTGGAGTTGTCGATCGGGACCTCGGCAGCCTTGCCCGCGGTGTTGTACGCTGTCGCACAGTTCGTGTTCTGCATGACCATGACGTCGTCACACCACGCCTCGCACGGGCCTTCGTGGGACTCAACGAAGCCTTCGCCCGTGAGGTCGGTGTTCTTGCCCCACCACACGGAGCTGCTGAGCGTCTGCTTGGTCTTTGGCGTCGAGAAGCCACAGTCGGCGGTCGCGCCAGACACAACGACCTGGTTCTTCAAGATCATCGTCTTGATGTCGCTGTACTGGCCGTCGGCAAAGTTCGTGATGAACGACTTGACGTTGTCCGCTGGGGCCGCAGAGAACGAGCCGCTCGGGTACACGGACGTGCCCTGGAAAGTCGCCGAGTACTGCGTGATGTCGCCGGCAGTCGAGAGGAACTCCGCGACGGGCTTGACGAGGTAGCCGTGCGCGTCGACGCCTGCGATCTGGAAAGCAGCGAGCGCGGCCAAAGTACTGGAAATGATGCGAAGGTCCATGGTCGTCTGGTGATGATTTAGAGAGGAGGAGGCTGGTGTTCACTGGGAAGGAGAATTTGAGAATGAAGTGAAGAGGACAAAACGCACGCGCGTGCGGGCGTGAGTTAGCTGAGCTGGCAGGTGGAGGCGTGTGCCCTATGTTTGAGCCTGTGGTCGTTGTTGTGTACTGCACACAGGTGTTTAGCTGGGATGTTGGACTCCTTCATGGTCGATCTCACAGCCGGAAATTGATCACACGCGCCAGTTCAAGATCTCGCCGTGCCAATGCCGCTCTATCTGGGCATTTTGCCAAATTGGCTGAGTGTGTTTACTTTGTTTTGATATTTTTCTGATCTCGGATGGTCTTCTATTCCTCCACATGACACAACAAGGATGCAGTTAGAGCGGATAGTCATAGAGCCAACGATAAAGCCGAATGAATGGCTTGTTCATAAAGATCGGTAAAGATCACCTTGGACATTTGGCATCCAGTCGTTGATTCATCTCAGGCGAATTGGCCCAAGAGTCACACAGTCTCAGTGAGCCGAATCAACCTCAGATGGTATTCAGCAGATCAACGTGCCCACGACCATCCTGCCAGGACATTTCAGTCGTCCACTCTGGTGGCTTGAGGCTCCATCTCACGATGCTGGGACTGTTTATTCGAGAGCTTACAAAGACATCCGCACACAAGCACGAAGAGTCAACATTCCACACATCCGTAAGCCAATACGAAATACTCCGAAGAAAGGTGCCAGCACAGCAAAGATTTCTGGGAGTGCACACCCGTAAGAAGCTTGAGATTGCAGCTCCTGCTATACGCTCAGATAAACCGACAAGAGCAGATTCCTCATACGTAAGTAAGCATACCTGCAGTAGAATTCGTGTGGAGAGCCTCCTACTACAACCACAGTCTTTCGATGCTTGTTGCAGGGCTGCTGGTAAAATTTTGCACGAGTACCTCCTCAGATTTAGGCAGAGCCTCTCCTTGAATGACGAAAATACTTTGGAGCAGAAACAGTTTAGCGAAAAACAAATGAACGGAAATGAAAGTCAAGAGGAACAAATGCAGCCTGAATTACCACAATCGGTCAGCGCGAACTGCGTCATCCTGGAAGTTCAACACTGTGTCCGGCTGACTTAACAAACATGATGATGGAACGCTGGCAACCCGTGCGCCTGGAAAACTCACATCTTCGCTTGACGCTTGTTGTTGCGTGGAGCTTCGATCGTCTGCAGCCATTCGTGCAAGAGCGCGTTCACTTGCTCCTTCTGCTCCCACAGGATCCAGTGGCCAGCGTCTTTGATAAGCTTCATCTGCAAGTTTGGGATGACGCTCGGCATCTTGTTCGCCATCTCCGGGCGAAGCACCCTGTCGTCTGCCGCGGCAATGAAGAGCGTCTTGTGGGGTAGGATCTTTGGCAGGTTCTTCTCATTGTCAAAGTCAATTTTGCGCGAGCCGTAGTAGTGGCACGTGCTATGGAACCCATTGTGCGAGTACTGCTCGACGTAATAGTTCAGTTCGTCTTCCGAGAGAATCACCGAGCGCTGAGTGTACACTGGGTGATCCGCGTTCGTTTTGAGACCCTTGAGGAGGCTGACCACTTCGATTGGCTTGATATCCTTCGGGTACTCCTTGTTGCGACGATACATCGAAGTGAAGAACTGCTTCGGAGCTGAATCGAGGATCTTGCCCGTGTTTTTGGCATCCGCGAGCACTTTTTGGTACGCAAACTGCGGCACGAGCTTCACGACGACGTCAATGTCAATGTAGTTGTCATGCGGTGGCGTGTATGGTGTGCACACTCCGCACACCGCAATCACGCGCTCTGGGTGGTAGAGGCACATACGCCAGACCATCGCACCACCCCAATCGTGACCGATGAACACAGCCTTCTCGATATCCAACGCATCTGAGCATCGTCACACAATCATGTGAAAATTAGCCATCAGAGCATGCACGCCACATTACGTGAAGGAGCGCGAGAACATCGTACCAAGAAGCGCAGCAAAGTCGCCCGTGACGTTCTTGCCGCCGTACGATTCCAGGTCCCTTGGCGCGGAGCTCTGTCCAAAGCCGCGCATATCTACCATTAAAAAAGTAGCCATATCACATCGAACATCAGCTGAGCCACGCCGCAATAAACGAATCTGTAGCGCACGCACGCGTACACGCAATAAAAAATACATTCCTAACAGCCATGTGATCCTTACCTGGTACGATGAGGCGATACTTTGGCGAGAGCGATTCGATCTGGTGGCGCCAGCCGAACCACATGTCGGGCCAGCCGTGCACGAGCACGACCGGCAGCGCGTCGCGCGGACCCACGTCCACGTAGTGGATCTTGATGCCGTCGGCCGTGGCCACGAAGCTGTGCGCCCACTTCTCCCACCAGCGGCCGGGCGCGTGCGCGTACGAAGGCGGAGGAGGCGTCGCCATGCTTCTCTCGATCACTCGCTGCTTTCCCCTTGCAGTGGCGGTGTGCAGCAGAATGCGGAATTCGATGTGTTGTTGGGTTTGTGGCGTTATATGGCGATTTGTAAGGAACATTTCGTACTTTAACGGGGCAAGTTGCAGTTGACTTGATGTTTACCTCAACGTTAAAACAAATCTTCAACTTTTTTAAGTTCGCGCTTTTGTGCAGTGCGAACTTAGAAACGCGCACGCTTCACACACCCAAGCAGTTTTCGGAATTCAAATCCACGTCGTGCTGTATGAATGAGCAGGCGCAGGACCACGGGCGCTCAAGCGAACGGGGTCGAGGAGGCACGCGAATGAACGCAGCAACGAGACGCGCGAGTGAACGAGCGGAACACGCCGGTTCGCTGGCTGTTTGTCCAGCTCCTGCCGCTAAAAGTACGTTATCGAACACCTCGAGCGGCGCGTGTGCGTGTCCAACCGCCAAACTCTTATGGCCGTGAAGAACAAGAAAGTGAAAGGTAGGTTTTAAGTTGATATTTCGTTGGTGTTTCGTTACTTGGTGGCGTACTTCAGTACACCACCTCCAATGTGGGGCCGTTTGTTGGTTGCGCGTGCGTATTGATATCAAATGAATGTGTGTTTCGCCCCAATTTAGGAGGAAGGAGAGCAACGCAACAGCGTTGACTTCGCTGTTGTGTCGCGGCTTTACTTGTTCAGTTCCAACGACCCAGTCAGTCAAGCAGGGAACCAGCCGCGTCGATCCTCGCTCACGTGTTCAGTCACCCGACTGTTTTGCGTTTTGGGTTCTCCTTACAAACGCGTTCGTGATCGCAGTCGAGTCATGCAAGCGCTTCCAGCACTACGCTGTCTCCAGATGCTCTCTGCTGGCTGCTGCCGCCATTGGCCAATGCGGCGCTCATTCGCGTGTCACCGAAAAGTGGACGCCAGCATCTGCGGTACACTGGCGTCTCTGTGCGCGTCGTTCCGGTTCGCGCTCCTGAATATCGCGCAGAGCTCGGACACCATCGAGCTGGCAGCAGACGAGTACATGGACTCTGGGCCGACGATCGATTTCGGCTCTGCTTCGGGACTCGTCGACATCACCATCGCAGCAGCTTCCGCAACGACAAGCAATGCCGTGACCATCGATCGCGCGTATAGTGGACGGCTGTTCAAGTTCACGGCGGCGCTGGCGAGATCCACGTTTCCGGCATCCGCTTCTTGCGAGGTGGCTGGCAGGACCCCGACGGCAGCAAAGACTACTCGGGAGCGCTCATGCAGTTTGATGCATCAGATGCCGACATCGAGTTTGCAGATTGCGTCTTTGAAGCGAGCAGGAACCCAAACAAAGGCTATGGAGGACGAGGCGGCGTCGGCATCATCTCGGTAGGTTCTCCAAAGTTCACGAACTGCGTGTTTACAGCGAACTGGGCTGGTGTTGCAAGCGCGTCGGGAAAGGGGGCGTGGGCCAAGATTACTACTTGTCGAGCTCCGTGGCGACGACTTTTGAAGACACGCTCTTTGATACGGGACCGAATCCAGTTTTGATCTCAGATGGGGCTTCGGGGGCTGCGAAGGACAACTCGACTCTCATTATGATCGGATGCACGGCCACAGGGTATCGCGCAGCGCTCGGTGTGATCATCTTCAGTATCGACGCGCGTGGCTCGATTGAGTCATCGACATTTACAAACAACGGGTGCGTCAGAGGCGGAGCGATCATGGCGAGCACCAAGCCCGTGTTTATCAGGAACTGCACTTTCCTGAACAATGTCGCGTTCGAAGGCGGCGTTGTCTATTTCGCGGCAGCTTCTGTCTCGTCCAACAGCATCATCGACAGTCATTTCGAAGGCAATGAAGCCAAAAGCACAGGTGGCGCGATCCGGATCAGCGGACCAGCCACCGTCACGATGACTGGGTGCACATTCAAGGCGAATTCAGCGCAAGGCATTGGTGGTGGGGCGATCTATCTCGCCTCCGACACGACGCTTTTGATGGAAAACTCGACGTTTGAAGGCAACCATGCGAGTTCAGGAGGGGCGATCTGGTCGGAAGGCAAACTGGATGCTTCGAACAGTGTCTTCCGGCACAATTACTTGTTGACAAACGATGAAAGTACCGGGGACGTATGCGGGGTAGATGCCGGTGCGGGAGGCACGATCTACAGCACACTGGCAGCTATGTTGCCGCTCGATGGGGCATCAGCAACAACTAAAGGAAATCAAACAACAACAACAGCAGCAGTGGAATGCAAGATCGACCAACTGCAACTCGATACACTGACGTTTGAGTACAACAACGCTTCAATGAATGGCGGAGGCAGCATTTCCCTCGACCAGCAGGTGCCTTTGTGTGCGAAAACCAAGGAATTGGTGTGCAAAAACTGCATTTTCACGGGGAACGATGCCGCCTATGGGACAGACGTCGCAACAATCGTGAACACGCTCGAGCTTCGGTCGAAGAGCCTTCCGAGCAAATGGGCTCTCGTTTCGGGTAATGACGTCTCCATTGATGCAAGCGACTTGCTCGGCCAAGCACTGCAAGGCTCGCATCCGCCGCTCCTAGTCCGACTCAACTTGCTACAGCGTGGCGAGAATGGTGTCGCGAACGCGGCTTCTTCGCCACCAACCGTTGTCTCTCTGACTACCAACATATCGCGGGCGATTCGAAACGGCGAAGCGATTTTCAAGGCTCTCGCGCTGCGCATGGCTTTTGGTGAGGCTAACAAGGTCGATCATTCGTTGACGCTGAGCTTCACGGGCGACACTGGCGCAGTTCACACGGCGGGTGGTCCGGATACCACTGAGATGACGCTGTTCGTACCGATCGTTCTCGAGAAATGTGCTCAGGACAATGGACTTCTCAACCCTGACGGCAGCTGCCTGGTCGAGGCTTCCGGTGGGACAGATAGAGTGGTCGCTGGCATCATCTTCTCTGTGGTTGTTGAGGGATCATTCATGTTCATTCTCTACTGGTCGTACAAGAACTCGAACCGCGTGATGAAGACGATCCAGCAGCTCGTCACGGGCGTCGGGAGCATCGTGATCAAGTTTTTCTTTGAGCTGCTCGACATGGCCTCCGACGTGCAGGCGCTGGTCAACCTGTTCGTGTTTGACGTGAGTCTGAGCCACCCGACGTTTGTGCGCGTGGCGTACGTCACGTGCTACGTGCTGTCAGTGATCCCGTCGGTCTTGCTGGTCCACACAACGGTGCAGAACATTATCGCGCAGTGGAAACGCACCAAGACGCGGAAGATCTTTGCACGAAGGAACCGAGTCAGAAACACGGAAAACAGCATCGTATCCGCGCGTGAAGACACAACTGAGACAGAGGAGAATGCCAAGAAAGACGAATCTAATGGGAACGAGATGAAGACGAACTCCAAGATGGCGTTTGGAGCAGAGAAGATCGGCAGCAAGTCAGTGGTAGATCTCGCGGCTGATCCAGCGACGCTTTCCAAGCACAGCACGAGGAAGCTCATCGACGCCTACATCAAGCGCGAGATCGAAGTCTGTGAGCAAGAACTCGAGTACTACCGCACGCACGTAATGCTAATGAAGCGCGTGCTTGCTCGCTTGGTCACCGAAGACCTGCTGTTGCTGATCCTGAACATCTACATCTACCTGGCCAACCACTCGGACGAGACG
The DNA here is from genome assembly GCA_023333705.1 of Globisporangium viniferum. Taxonomy (NCBI): domain Eukaryota; phylum Oomycota; class Peronosporomycetes; order Pythiales; family Pythiaceae; genus Globisporangium; species Globisporangium viniferum. Next base: position 4,065 of record JAASFI010001015.1, on the reverse strand, counting down.
TTCCTGCAGTCCAGATTCCGGTCGTCGCTCGAGTTTTCGATCTTCATGAGCGCGGTGAACTTTGGTTCCCAGGCGCAGACGATCGTCACGTGGCTGCAGATCAACAAGGTCGGCGAGATCAACCGGAACCTGCAGACGCTCAAGCGACTCAAGATGTGCGTCGAGAGCACGATCAAGCACCTCGATATCGACACTGCGAAGCCACGTTTGCCGGCAGCACAAGCGACAGTGTCCCCCGTGAAGAAATCCCTAGCGCTGGATCTGTAACCAGGGCATGTTGGTCACGACTAATTGGCCGAACATTCATGGCCATTCGGCGATACGCGATCTGCTTTATTGGAAATCAATTGTAGAAGAGCTTTCACGAAGCCAGACCAATGACCAAGTCCCTTGGTGTGAACTGCAGCGCCTTTGGTTTTAAATTATTGGCGTCATTGGTTTTCTCATGCACGTGCAGCGAACCTCTAACTCTATATCGTGAGCGACTTCACTTCCCGTCTTCGGAAAAACAAAATGTACGCGCTCGAGCTGCACAATTGCGGCTTCTTGACCGCCGACACGGACGCGTCGTTGAAGTCAAACCACTCCTGGGTGTCCTTGTTCAGGCACTCACTGTCGGAAAATAAACACAAGACGCCGCACGTTAGTTTTCTCAATGTATGAGCAAGTATCAAACACACAAGCACCACCAGAATACGTACGCGGTGTAGTGGCCGCCGTTCAGCGACCCGACGTGGTGCACGACGCCCGTGAGATCGTACGCAGTGCTCCTGTCGACCACGGCGTCCGCTGCGCAATAGTCGGCGATGTCGAGCCCTTGGGCCGGGAACTTGATCGCCGTGCTCACTTTGTCACGACTGAACGTCGAGTACGAGAACCGCTTGAGATGGATTACGAGCACCTGCGGGAGCCGGTAGAGCGAGATCTTCTTGGACACCGCGCGGTGGGTCTTGCATTTCCCGCAGTAGTACGCGTCGCTCTCGTTCAGGAACTCCTGGTCCGTGTACGCCTTCAGACAGTCCTGGACCGAGCACCCGCCTGCTCCTCCGCTATTCGACCCTGAGTGCTCGTCGTCACTGTGCGTCGAGTGCTTGGAGGACGAGGAGGAGCCGAACACGCTCGATATCCGCATGTGGTGGGAACTCTTGGGCTTCTTCGGCACCGGTAGCGACAGGTCCCAGAACACGTCGAAACAAAGCGACCGGTGGTTGCACGTGCTGCAGCGGATCTCGGAGCGCAGCTGGCCGCAGAAGAGCTCCGAGAGGTGGCTCTGGTTGCGCTCAAAGTAGAACTTCCAGTGCTCGTCCGAGACGTCGCGGTCCTTGGCGTTCTCGCGGTCCTTGATCTCGTAGTATGGCGGCTTCTTCTTGATCTTGTTGAGCTCTTCGTGCAGGCCGTCGAGCAGGAACCGCAGGAACTCCTGCGCGTCCTGCTGATCGTACCCGGTAAACCGCGACGCCACCTTGCCGATCACGCGCTTGAGCTCCACGGGCCGCGTCGCACTGAACTTGTCGTTGCTCCAGAGCGTCTTGATCAGGTCGCCGAAGGCTCTGAAGGTTAAGAGCGTATGGAGTGCATAAGGCATTAGTACGATCAGAGTTCTCTGGTTGATGCTATGAACCAGAGTTCAGTCATTCTCTTACGATGCGAGTGCGCCTTTGGTCGGACTCGACTCGTTGATCTCCTTGGCGTACAGTCCGGACTGGAAGTACCGGACGACCGCCGGGATGTTGCTCACGCACTGCAGACAACTGTTCATGAAGCTAAACAAGAAGTATAGAGAGTGTTAGTAGGCTCAGCTATGGCAACTTGGATGGACTTGAACTTCTTCTTACCAGGTATTCCCCAGGTTCTGTAGCCCCACGAGTCCTTTCGGGTTGGTTTTGTTCACGATCTCGCCTCCAGACGGACCGGGCAGGATGCTGGAAGAGCTGTTCTCGTGCGTCACGCCACCAGAGATCTGAAGCCGCTGGTGGTAGGGAGTAGACGTTGATAATGTGGACGATGATGAGGATGACAACCCTGACGATGATGCGCCGACACTGATGTTGCTGCTGCCGCCCTGGGTATATGAAGCACTCAGCGCTGGCAGACTGCCGCTGTTGTTGTTATTGCTCGCTCCGCCTACAGTGTTACGAGTTCCAATCCCACCTTCGACAAAGTCATCGTCTCTGTCTTTTGACGAGACCGAGCGCGAGTAGCTGTCCAAGTAGTAGGTGGACGTGCTGTTGGAGCAGCTGCTGGCGGTGGACGTGGACGACGACGACGACGACTGGTTGCTACCCATGCTCAGCGGGTGGAACCGCGTGAGCGACGCCAGCGCGGACGACGCCGCGCTGCGAGACACACTGGTGCTGCTGCTGCTGTTAGTCAGGATGTTGCTGCTGCTGGTGCTACTGGACTCGGAGATCGAGTGGCTCGCGATGCGGTTGCTGGGGCGACTGAGAAGCTTCCCACCCGTAGGCTTAGAGGCAGCATTCGAAGGCGACGAAGTGTCGATGTTTGCTGTCTTCTTGGCTCGAGGAAACGGATTTCGGATGGAGACTACCGGTAAGGACGATCACAGCAGAGTCCAAGAAGGTTAGTGTATGATGCTAAGGGAGCACAAGGCACAGAGCGAAAGCGTACCCATGTGGTCAGATTTGAACATCGTCGAGTCGTCGTCTCCTTGCTGTGGCGGCGGCGGGGACTTTTGTCTGCGAGATCGCGAAGAGTAGCCGATCAAGGCGGTGGCGCTGCTGACAGGCGAGGTGCGTTCGCTCAAGCTGAGACCTGCCATGCACACACGCGGTCCTTCCTTGGCTTCGGGTAGGCGGCTGAGCTGGCACTTGAGAGAGAGAAACAAATCCCCCCCACAGGTGGTAGCAAAGACGCCGAGCAATTCGCCCAGTCGTGCACGAGAGGCGAGGCAAATAGACTTAAGCAAACAGACAGCTGGATGGTGGTGTACTCTGCAGCTGCGCCTCGAAAGAGCCTTTGCCGCCAGAAATGGCAAGAGACTTCAGGTTCTTATCCCCGAATCCCGAGTTCAGGTGACGTCTCGATTGCTTTCTTCTCAGTCTCTCGCTCTCTCTCTCGCTTGATCAGGATCAGCTGCAATCGCTGTCGAGGTCGGCTACGCTGCTGCCCAGCAGTATAAATAAAGCTGCCAGGCGGCAGCAGCAGCAGAACAACGCAAGCGCTGCTTGGCTTTCACACATGTGGGCGATAATAATAATCGGCGAAACGGAGCAGCTAAAATAGCTGCAAAGGTGGCCAGAGGCGATCGCATAACGCCCGTGGCTGATTGTTTCGCTCGCTGCGAAAGTGGTGATCGCCATGGGAAACGAATCGCATTGGAGAGGTGTGGGCGTTTGGCGCAGGCCACGGGAGGAGGCAGAGTACAGACATGATACTAAAGGCTGTGGAACTGCATTTGGCACCACCGAGAGTCTGCGTCTACAGTAGTAAGGCCTGTCAGCCGCAGGTACGAATGAAGCACTCAGCTTGACGGCTCAAGTGACTGCTGAAAACTATTTATTCGCAAGTCATCTGCAGGTAGTAGTTTGTCAAAAAAATATCTCTCCCACTCAGAAATGCACCTCACATTTCAACTTCAACGTGGACGAGTTGAAGTTTCAAGCTTGATGGTCAACCCGTTCGATCCAGCAAGCGCAAGAATAAATCCATGTATTATTCATTCTCCTTGTCATTACGACAGCCGCTAGAAGAAAGGACCAGTGAGCTACATACTAGTAAGAAGCAGCGCCGTCGTCCCCATCTCGATGCACCGCAACTGGAACCAAACGGCTTTTTCACTTTGTCAGCTTGGTAGCACAGTCTGAGCGTACGTCAACGGCCTGTCCTGCTCGAACGAACCTCGTGGGAAATTAGCTCAATATACTGTGGCTGTAAAAAGTCTCCGCACCCTCTCCAAACCGATCTGTTTTTCGGTCTTGCGAAAAAACGATGAGAGGTATGAGCAAAAGAACAGATGCATCGTGTTGAACGGGTTATAAGAAGCTGAAGGCTACTTTGTTTTTGAGCGAATGAAAAATTCAGACTTCAGGAAGTCGAATCTCCGGT
>JAASFI010001014.1:0-12790 GCA_023333705.1 Globisporangium viniferum | reverse complement strand
CGCTCTCTCGCTTGCAGAACTTGGGGTGGATCGCAACGACGGGCTTCGCTTGAGGAACGAGAGGTGCGTTGCCGTAGAAGGCGTCGGTGGTGGCGGACGACGATGATGCTGATGTCGCGTTCCCCATCACTGGAATGGAGGGTTTGTTGCAGACGGTCGCTTGTTGTGTAGCTGGCAAAACCGAGAACTGGAGAAGCAAAGATGGCCAAGTTCCGACGGAAGACACAAACGATCGATCAATGTAGTGGGTACATCCTGTACCCATTTGAGCTCCTTAGCATCCCACTCTTGCTTGGTCATGGCCTTTTCATGGACCTGTGGGCTTGCGTCTGGTTCTTGCTTTTGACAAAATCAATCCCTCACACGCAGTTTCCTGTTTTCCCTAAAAGCTATTAGGGCTCGTACGCAACGTGTGTGTCTTGTGGGCGATTCGAGAATGAGCTGAGCGGTTAGAGTGGCCGTGTGCGTCGATGAATGCGCCAGCTCACCATCCTACTACAAGATTTCCAAATTGGCTGGAGCTTGACTTGGGACCTCCAAGAGCTCTCTGTTGGCGGGAGTACAGCTGGAAAACATGATGGTTCCTTGTGTTCGCTGGCTTATCCTTGGGCTTTGGACGTCGGCGAGCGCTGAGCCAGCTCTTTCTTTCGCTTCGAGGCGTGGGTCGCCGCCATCCCGGTCGCATGGCACGATGTGAGGAACTTCTCGAGGTAGATGAGCACCTAGGGCGGCCCATTGCGCTCGTTGATCGCCTTGAGCACCTGCTGGACGCTCTCTTTCCCCAAGATCCGCTGCTGCATGGTCTTCTGCATCCGCTCGAGGATCTTTTGGTGCCAGACTCGTGGGATCGGAGACTCGACAATTCCTCCTTGGAGATCATCAGCACTGTTGTTGTTGTTGTTCCCACCGATACCGCTCAAGGTCCAGAAGAAGTCGAAGACGCCTCTGCATTGCGGAAGCATCTTCCAGTCATCAAAAGGCAGACGGTTCGCCGCAGAGAAGAGGCGAAGCCGTCTGCACTCGACGGTGAGCAGCGTGCCTGTGCGCATTCCCTGAAGAATGTCGGTCAGCATTTGGTCGTCCGACACGGGGCGAATGAGCTCCTGCGCGCGCACAGCGACGATCTCGCCCTTCCGGTTGTAGATGATCGCGACCTGCTCAAACATCTTTGGAGTGATAGACAACCCTGACTTTGGTGGCGACAACCGAGGACTCCTTTCACCACCACCACTATCACCATTCGCGATCTTACTCGGTCTGGACGCTCGCAGTACTGATTGCAGAGTCACGCTCGGATGACAGCTCGCGGGCGTCGCAAGGTGCCAGTTCTCTGGACTCAACAGCACCTTCATGTTCTCCAGCACGAGTCGTTCCACTTGGCGCGTGAGCTTCATCATCATCTGCCGCGGTCGCTCGGCCTTCGTGAGCGCGCCGATCTCGTACAGGAACAGCTCGTCGTCGTCGCACTGTTTCCATGTTCGCAGCAGATGGAAGCCCCAGAGAGGGTCTGCGAGCGACGACTGGTGGATCGCTTCAAACCAGGAGCGAGACGTGAGGCTGAGGTGGTGCAGCATCTTCACGCTGACGTACTCTTGCAGCTTCATCAGGTTCTTGCGCGTGACGCTCGTCCCTGACGCTGCTGCTCCATTATAAAAACACGAGGCAAAGGTGACGCTGTTCGCTTGGAACAAGTCCGGGTCGAGTTTGTACTTGGACTGCTGGTAGATTTTGGACTGGCGAGACGATTCACTGCAGCTGGTGAGGATCAGCGGCGGTATGCTGCCAGGTTGTAGGTTTATGCCTCGCGTTGATACAATGGACGCCACCGAAGGGGACGACGATGACCCGCCTGCCATCATAATCCGTTTGCGAACGACAGCCCCGCCATTGGCTTTCCCATTAGATGACGACGAAGGCGGAGGTGGTCGAGGCACTTCGTCAACCGTTAAGGCGGGAGATCCTTTGTGCGCGACCTGCAGGAGATCAACCAACCCATCCACTGATGACTTTGAGTGAAATCCGCTGCCCTCCGATTTGCTCTTCTGCTGCTGCTGGGGCTTATAGAAGGACCGCGACTTGAGCGGGGCTCCACTGTGAGGATGATGGTGAGCGAGTGCTTCTTTAGGATCGCACGCACTGGGAATTTGCAAGCTCGCGCTGACAGAAGACGAGATACTGATGTCAGAGTTCTCGATCGCGACTTGGCACTCCTTTGAGCAGAAAATCCGCGTTGAGAGCGTTTTCGATGATGAATTCAGTCCACTGCCCCCACTTCGAACGGACCCCTGAGACCGTGGGAAGCGTGTTCCACAGTTCCAACAGGTAGCGAGTTGCTGTCCATTCCCAGGCGGTTTACGCAGCGGCATCGCGGTTTTCATGCGTCTCCTCTCACTCTCTCTGTCACTCTCGGCGTCTCCATTCATTGCCGTCGAGGAGGACGATTTGATTGACGTGGTCATCAAACTTGGCATCCGAGGCGAAATCAGTGGGAAGAGCGTCGGTGCTCCTCCGCGTGGGCTTGTGGGCAAAATCGGATCGTGTCCTGGATCGTTGCTGTTGCTGCTACCGTCGGAGCGACCAGAGGAGAGCATAATATTCGACGACTTCTCGAGCTTCTTCTGCAACTTGTGGAGCTTCGCAGTGATCTGGAGAAATATCTTCCAGTTTGGGTCCGTGTTGGACGCGATGACGTCCTGGAACAGCTGCCGCATCTTCCCCGGTGGTGTGTCGAGAAGCGCTTTGCCCGTGATCTGCTCGTAGATCACGACCTGCGCAAACACAGTTAGCTGCTTTGTCTGAAGGTACTGCGCCAGCTCCAGCGCGTCCCAGTACGACGGCATGATGGTCACGCTCCCTTCCGAGTTCCTGTTCTTCTCGCCTGCGCTTTTGCTCTCTAAGCTCCCAACTGCAGCTGCTGCTGCTGCTCCTGCTGTCGACGGCTGTCCATGCGCTGCGCTTTTCCACTTTGTGCCGCTTTTGCCCGTGCGGTAGCTCTTCTTCCACGCCTCGCGCTCGCTCTCGACCTTGACTTTCACGCTCGCGAGCCGGTTCTCCATCTCGGCGATCTCATGCTCGAGCTCCTGGGTCTTGCCGGACATGGTGTGCGCTCATTCACAGTACGCCGCCGCTAGTCGAATGGAGCACTTGAGTCAAGTTGACAAAGCGGTCCTTGCCTGCAATCGAAAAGCAAATGGGCCGACCAGCATGCATGCTCGTTGGCAATATAGTCTATATTTACGAGTCACGCAGTCTAGGGGGTTAGCAAAATAGACATCCGCAATTACCTGTTTCTCCTCTATTGGTGGAATGGCAGCTTGAGCGCCTGGTACAGGAACGACATCTCCATCGCGCTCTCTTGGAGCTGCTCGAGACGCCCGCCGCCGCCAAAGTGGCCGTCGTCTTCGCTCAGTTTCAGCAGCAGCAGTCGGCCCTTGTCATTGTCAACGCTCTCCTGCTTTTGCTGTTTTGTCTTGAACTGCCGCAGTTTGTAGACCCACTTGACGGGTTCCCAGAACTGCACGCGCATGTCGTTCATGCTTCCCGTCACAAACATCGACGGGTACACCTGGTCCGCTCGCATGTTCTCGCACGGCGCGTACGATTTGATGTACTCGTAGACTTTTGGGTCGCTGCTCGGGTTGCCCCACTCTTCGTACTCGTGCACGGTGAGCGGCAGACTCGGGTCCTGCATGGTCTCAAGGATGTCCAGGAACGGCACTTTCAGGATCATGGCTTGGAACAGCGACGGGTGCTCGTTCGCCATGTACCCCATGACCAGTCCGCCCGCGCTCACGCCTTTGCCCGCGAGTCGCGTCGGGTTTGTAAATTGCTGGTCGAGTAAGTGGGTCGTGCACGACAGGTAGTCGTCGAACGTGTTGCGCTTGCGGAGCCCCTTGCCGTCGTGGTACCAGCGCAGACCGAGCTCCCCGCCTCCTCGCGCATGCGCGAGCGCGATCACCCACCCACGCTCCAAGAGACTGAGGTGCTCGAGCTCGAACTGCGCCTCCAGGTTGGTTCCGTAGGCGCCGTACCCAATGAGCAGCGTCGGGTTCTGGCCATTCAACTCAATGTCTTTGCGATGGACCAGAGTCAATGGCACGTCCACGCCTAGGCTGCTGGTGCTTGGAACATACAGCCGCTGGCAGGTGTACAGCTCCGGGTTGAACGCAGGATGGTCGCTGGAGTCCTTGCGCTTTGCTTTGCTCTTGCTGTTCTTGACAGCCTTCACCTGGTTCGTCTTGTCCGCCGAGATCTCTTTCAACACTTGCAAGTCCTTCGTCGCCATGTCGTAGTCGTAGACGATCTCCGGCACCAGCGGCGTCGAGATGGAGAACCGCACCGAGTGCGCCTTGTAGCCTCGGTTCACACCTGGGCTGATGCGGCAGATCTCGTGCTTGACTGGCAACGGCACAAAATGGCTCTTTGACTGCGGATTGTCACCCGTCAAGTGGCACACGCGGATTCGCGGAATGCTGTGCACGCGCTCATACAGCACCAAATAGTCCTTGAACAGATCTACGTCTTCGATCTTCACGTTGGACGACTCGGGTAGGAAGGTCTGCCACACGCCATTCCCATCACTGCTGTTGTCGCTTGTGCCTGGGGTTGTCTGCGAGCTCATGATCTTGTAGTTCTGGGCTTGATCCGCGTTCGTGACGATGTAGAATCTGTCGTCCGCATGATCGGCAAAGTACGCCGTGCCCGGTTCTCGCTTTCGCAGTAGCTGTGGCTTGGCGTGTCTTTCGTCGCTTGTTAGAGCGTAGATCTCCGACGTGTTCTTCGAGTTGCAGTTGATGAGAACGTACCTGCCGTCTTTCGTCTGCGAGACATCCACGAAGAAGCCGTCGTCTTGCTCCTCGTAAATCTGCGAACAAATTCACAGGCTGTCAGTAAGGCAACAGAGGGTTCTCAGGAGTACACATCACTAAACATACTAGTTCCTGGGTCTTCTTGTCGCAATCGTAGCGGTACACTGCATACGGACGGCGGTGCGCATCCACTTTCGTGTAGTAAAAGCACTTGTTGCCGTTCGGCATATTGCACCACTCGGCGTTGCGCACATGCTGCAGGTTGTCCAGCGCCACGAGCTTCTGAGTGCGCAGATCTTTGACCATCGCGCGGCACTCCTCGTTCTCGTTCTCCATCACCAGCAGCAGCCAGCGCTCGTCGTGCGAGATCTTCATCGCCATCACAAAGTGGAACTCCTGCGCGACCGCGGTCTCGCGGTTCTGGTTGAGCACCGTCTCCTCCCCTTGCGTCACGCGATGACGGCGGTAGTAGACCTGGTAGTTCTCGCCCGGTGCCTGGCGCATGTAGTACTCGTACGAGCCGATGCGCTCCGGGATCGTGAAGTCCTCGCGCAGCAGCCGCTGACGGAGCTCGAGGTTGAGCGCGCGCTCGATCTTGCGGAAGCGCGGCTTGTTGAGCTGCTGGGATAAATAGCTCCGCTCCATCTGATAACAGAAATCATCACAAGTGCCTATTAGTGACTGCACTGATAGTGGCAACCTCTATAACTCGATACGCCTGTTATAATTAATATACCTTTAGAAACTGCTGCAGTTTTGGATGCGCCGGGTCTTTCAGCCACCGCCACGGATCGTCATTGCTACGTGTGGTGGAGAAGCAGCGCGGCGCGAACGAGAGAGCACCGCCATGCGCAACTGCTGACGCAGCGGCGGCGGTGTGCACGAGCAGAGGAGAAAGCGGAGGTAGACGCCGCTGCTGCTTCGCTCGGACGGCGGCGCCGCGCCGCACGAGAGGACACAGCGACGACACTGCGACCACCATCTCTTTTATCCTTTTCAGCCCTCAGATTGGATCCAAAACAGGCGGGAAAATCTGGTGGCGCCTCCTTTCGAGGTTTTATTGACTCAAAACAAGGTTATTTAGGTGTGAAAGGCAATCAATTATGCGAGCCAAGATTCTCACCAAGCTTTTCGTGGCTGTTCACAAAGGGAATGCTCATGATTTGCACACATCCGTACGTGTACGTGAAACACAGCCGCTCATACACGCACAGCATACATACGGGTGGCGTTTGCATAACAGAACTCGCCATCGACAAACCAGTGCTTTTTTCCTGAGTTGCACCCACATGGGCGTGGTGGTCAAAAAGGTGTGCTTCAAAAGAAATCCCGATGTTGATGCCCACCCAAAAAGCCCGCGTCGGACTTTAGCGGAGAGCTGCTCCTTCTCGCTCGCCCTTCTCGCCCCCAAAACGTGGCCAGTCCACTTTTTTTTCGCGACCGTTTACATCATTAAACCTTTTTCAAACGTACGAAATACTGTAATGGACTATAGCATGTCTCTGTAATATCTTCAAAATAGGTATGCAAATATCAGAGGTGAAACCATCACTCCTCCTTTTCTGTTGTGCGTGTCAGGTCTTTTTGGAAAGGGGGGCGCTTTCCTTTCCTTTCAAAGCAGCAGCAGCGTTCAGTGCGGACACGCGCAAGAAAAGAGAGAAAGGAGCACCCGGACGCACAGGAGAAGGAAGCGCCGCCTCCCTCTTCACTCCCGCTCTGCTGGTCCCCTTTAGCGAACGTCTCACGTGTACACGCAGCAGAAGAACGCTCGATACGTCGGTAGCCGCCGAGCTCACGTTGGACCATGGAAGGCGTCAAGGTGCGTTTGAACTCATTCGCTCATATTCACCCATTCGCGTGTGACCGACTGATATGTGATCCATGCGAATGCATGCATGGGCGAGCCATTTCGCTGGCTGGGTGTATCTGCTATGATATGTGCTTACTGTGCGTTGTTGTCTGTGCATATGTGTGCGTGCGCGCGCTTTGGTTTGCTTCTAGGTGTATGCGCCGGATGCGGAGCACGTGTGGCTCCCCGGTGTGATCAGCCAAGTGCGCGGCAATGGGAAGAAAGTGACGGTGCGCTTGGAGAACATTGTGAGCCCTGAGGACAAGGAGGCACTGGACGGGATCGTCGCGGAGCGAGAACTCAAGAACCTCCAGGGGTCGGAGCGCGAAATCAATTTGGACGACCCGATTGTTGTGAAAGCTCTTCAAGCGCTCAACACGGCGACCAGCTCGTCCACGGAAGCGGTGGCGTTGTCGCTTCCACTGCAGAATGCGAGCGACAGCTCTGCGACGTCCAATGGGTTTGAAGATATGATCACAATCGACCACCTCCACGAAGCGTCGATTCTGCACAACCTTCGTCGCCGTTTCTTCCGCAAGTTGCCATGTAAGCGTGCTTGTTGATCTCATTGCACTCCTGCTCTGCGCACTTTTGATATTCACGGGATTGATTTGTATGTATGCTTGTATGCCACCTCTTCTGTTTTCTACTTAGACACGTACACGGGCAAGATCTGTATCGCGGTGAACCCGTACCAGTGGCTGAACCTGTACGACAAGTCCGTCATGGACCGCTTCAGAGACGGCAAGCGCGAGCAGAAGCCTCCTCACGTATACGCCGTATCGATGGAGGCGTTTTTCAACATGCGAAACAGAAAGGAAGACCAATCGATTCTCGTCAGCGGTGAATCCGGTGCTGGTAAAACCGAGACGACGAAGATCGTGATGAGCCACTTGGCTGCGCTGGCGTCGAATGCCGACTCGAAGGTCATTCAGCAGATCATCAAGGCGAACCCGTTGCTCGAGTCGTTTGGTAACGCAAAGACCGTCCGAAACGACAACAGTTCTCGATTTGGTAAGTTCACGGAGTTGCAGTTCACGCAGGATGCGATGCTCATCGGTGCTCGTTCGCGAACGTACCTTTTGGAGAAGTCGCGTGTGACTACCCAAGCGTCGGGTGAGCGCAACTTCCACATTTTCTATCAGTTGCTGAGCAAGCGCGACCAATACCCTGAGCTCGAGTTGCCAGCGAACAAATCGTTCAAGTATGTGTCCGAAAAGGACAACGAAGTGCCACTTGACGAAGAAGGTGATCTCGATCGCACGCGCGAAGCTTTGGAATTGATTGGCATCGAAACCAAGCTTCAACAGGAGATCCTGCAGATTCTGGCTGCTGTTCTTCATCTCGGCGAGACCAGTTTTTGCGCCGCGAATGGCGACGTCGATGCATCGCAGCTTGTCGACTTGCAGCCGTTTGCCACTGCCTGCAAACTGCTTGGTGTCGAGGTTTCCGCGCTTGAACGTGCTGTGTGCAACCGTAACGTGTTTGTCGGCCGTGAAGTGTTCTTGAAGCCCATGACGAGCGACCAAGCGACAGACTGCCGAGATGCGCTGGCGAAGAGCCTCTACTCGAAACTGTTCTTGTGGCTTGTCGACCAAATCAACGAGACGATCGGTGTCAAGACGAAGGAAGCGGTCTCGTTTATTGGGATCTTGGATATTTTCGGTTTTGAGCATTTCGAGCACAACTCGTTCGAGCAGTTCTGCATCAACTATGCCAACGAGAAGCTGCAGCAGAAGTTCGTTCAGGATGTTTTGAAGACGGTGCAGTTGGAGTACGAGGAGGAAAACATCTCGTGGTCGCACATCCAGTTTGCCGATAACCAGGACGTGCTCAACCTTATCGAAGGTCGCCTGGGTGTCATCAGCTTCCTGAATGAAGAATCCCTCCTTGTCACTGGTACGGATGCCGCATTCGCGAGCAAATTGGGAGCAGTCATGGGCAACAACCCATTGCTCGAGACGCCTCGATTGAACCAGGTCGCGTTCTCGATCTACCACTACGCCGGAAAAGTGACCTACGACGCGACTGGATTTTTGGACAAGCACCGAGACGCCATTCTGCCTGACATTAAGCTGTGCATGAGCACGTCCGCGCTGTCGATTTTGTCAAGTACGTTTGCCGATGATGCTGCCGGGGCGGCACCTGCTGCTGCTCCTGCGAGAGGTGCCGCTGGAAGGAAGAAAGTGCAAGCGCAGCCGAAGCGAACAACGGTCGGAACTCAGTTCAAGGAAAGTCTGTCTCAGTTGATGGACAAGATCAGTCTGACGGAAGTCCACTACGTGCGTTGTTTGAAGCCAAACGCGCTGAAGAGCGCGCACTGCTTTTCTCACGGTGATATTGTGAACCAGCTTCGTTGTGCCGGTGTGATCGAGGCAATTCGTGTCTCGCGCAGCGCGTACCCAACCCGCATTCCGCACATCGAGTGCGTGAAGAAGTTCCGCGTGCTCCTCAACTCGGTTTCTGTGCCACTGCCGCAGAATGACTACAACATCAGCGATTCGGAGATGAAGTTGAAGTGTGAGCAATTGATGGAGAAGCTGCTGCCTGGCTGCAATGTGGTTGACTATCAAGTTGGTTCGACCCGTGTGTACTTCCGTGAGGGCGTGCTCGAAAGCTTGGAAACAAAGCGTGCGCTGGCGCTTCGCAAGTTCGCGATCGTCCTTCAGAAAACTGTCCGCTGCTACTTGGTGCGGCGTCGTTATGTGAAGCAGAAGCAGCAAGCTGTTGTTATCCAGAAGTACTGGCGCCGATATGTGCTGCGAAAGCGCTTCTTGAAACTGAAGCGCGGTGTTATCAAACTCCAGGCACGATTCCGCGGCCAAGTTGCTCGAAAGCGCTTCCGTGCGATGAAGTTCGACCACTCCATTATTCGCTTCCAGGCGATCTACCGCGGATTCGTTATTCGTCGCAAGTACTTGCGTAAGCTGTGGGCTGTGAGAAAACTGCAGAGCTTTTCGCGATTCACCCTGCTGCGTCTTGTCTTTCTGAAGAAGATGGAGAGTGAGAAGAAGTACAAAGCCTTGGGCTCGAAGGTTGCGCAATTGCAGCTGAAGCTTGACCGGAAGCAAGCTCTCTCGCCACCACCTGGGTCGAAGCTTTCTCCGTCCGGCGCGAAGGCGCGCGCTGCGGCTCCAGTTCCAGGTGACGCACAACACAACCAGTTGGGCGGATCGCTGCGAGGTTCGATGTTGAACAACAACCACCGCTTTAGCGGAAGCAGCGGTATTCTTGACGAAAGCCAAGAAGTGATCACTGCTCTTCACGACGAGAACGAGAGACTTCGCAAGCAGCTTGAACAGCAGGAAGAAGAGATTCAGAAGCTGAAGGCCGAGAATCGCACCATGAAGAACTGGCAGAAATCGAAGGAAGTGGACGAAAAAGTGCAGAAAATGGCTCACCGCGACCAGGAGAGCAAGGATTTGACGTACTTGTCCACGTTGGAGGCTGAGTACGAGAAACTGCGCAGCTACATCTGCGACACCTTGGAGTTGCCAGGTGATTTGGGGTCCATTATTACTCCGATTCCGAGCGCCAACGGAACTGCTACCACCAATGGAGCGGCTACGACGTCAGCGCCAGCGCCAGGCACCAACCTGAGATCGTCGTTCGTGTCGCAAGCTTCGGACAAGGCGCTGCTGGCAAGCATTGCGACTGGATCGCAGGACCCAAGAAGCACAGAGGCTCAACATTTGATTCTGAAGAGTGCAGCCCGTATCTCTCACGCGAAGAGCAAGGTGTCAACGAAGGGAAGTGCCCGTCGTGTGAAGGAGCAGTGGGAGGAGATCCGCAACTTCCCTCCTCCAATGCAGTTCACGCTGGGCTCGGTGCCATGGAAGCGATTGCTAACGGACTGGGCTCAAGGCAACCCAAAGAAGCTGGACTACATGACTCGTTGGCTCAAGAATGTGCTGGATGGTGGCCCAATTGTGTCAGATACCTTCCCGATGGGAGTGGAGTTGAAGTATGTGACGCCGATGATGCTGGACGGTTTTATGCAGTTGATCATCCCAAAGCTTGCCGAGCGACCAGATATTCAGGTCCACGTGCACACGAAAGAATTTATTGGTACGAGCATGCGCATCACGCTGTCGCAGCTTGAGAAGGGATCAAGCTCTTCTGGCGGCAGTCGTTCCCACCAACCTCTGGGCGAGAGATCTCCCCCGATGGAGGTTGAAGATTTCCAGCGAATCTCGATCCTAGCGAACTCGGTCCCAGGCAGCGGCAGATTCTCGTCGTCGTCCACCCTCAGCCTCTCGCCTTCAGATTCGTCGGTGCTGTCCTCGGCGGGCTCCTCCGGGCGTGCGAGCGGAATTTTCCGATCGAGCCGAACCAGCGAGAGAAGCAACAACAATTCGTTTTTCCAGTCTCGAAACAAATAAGCCTCTCGAAGTCTGAAAAAAGAAAGCGTGCCTGTGGCGAAAGCAGCGATAACTCGGTGGTGGAGTCGTCATGTGAGAAGTTTGCTAATCGTGTGTCGCGATTCAGCTCGAGTCTTCCTCCTCTCCTCAGCTGGATAGGTATTCAAATATGGAACAATCACATGTCTTCAGCAGATGCCGTGGTGATGCGATCGGAAAGGTAAACAAATGCGTTGGTTAGATGAAACGAGCGATGTGTCTAGTGTGGAAAAGAAAAACAGTGTCGATGAAGAAAACAAGCAGAAACAAAATGAGAAGGCGCCGCCCGTCTTGTTGATCAACGTTTATCGCTCCTCGCTCTCCCGACCATCTCAAGAAAGCTGAGTGCAGATTTTCGATCCATTTGACAGGTTTGCAATGTGCGCAGGATCTCCATTCTCGCACGCTCGACTTGCAACAGAGGTCTGCTTTGGTCCTCGTGGAGGTCCAAAGTCAAGCCCAGCCAATCAAACGACAGGAAAATGGTGCAACATTTGATGATTGCACCCATTTTATCTGTACAATTTTTGGACCGGCTTGTTTATTCAACGCGCATGGTGCTCGCTCACTTTGAAAGCTCCCAGCTCCCAGCTCCCACAACATACACACGTAGCCAAACGACCATGGGCAGTGCTGGTTCTTGTGAAGGTCCGTTCGCGGACGTTGCGCTCACGCCGCTAGTGCCGCTCGTAGCGATCGACAAACGCTTCGTGCGCTCTGAAGTCACGCGACTGCGGTTCAAATAGACCTTGTTCGACTCCAAGAACCTCACGTTCAAAGACGTCGTGAGCAAGGAAGTAAATTTCCGCACTGGCCCCGAGTTGGAGCTCGTCACGATCCTGGACGCCAACAAGAAGCCAATCGTCCACATCGCGACGAAGAAGGACATCAAGGGGATCTACTACATATACCGTCCAGAAGATTCTTCACCTGCCCAGCAAGAGCACGACTCGGAGCTCTTGCAGATCTACGTCAAGCAAGGACTCATCATGAGAACCGGGTACCTGGATACGACCCTGCGCGTGGACTTTACGGATCTCACCACGGCGAGCGCTGCAAGATTACGATGGAGGGCGAGTGGCGCGCGCGCAGCGCCATGCTCTGGCTCCAGCGTGGTCACGACAACGCTCGCGCACCAGTCGGTAGGATCTACCAACCGCCGAAAGCGATGCACTTCGGGTTCGCCTTGGAGATCGCGCCGAACATCGACACGGCGCTGGTGCTGCTGATCTGCGCGGTTGTGGACGACGACCTCAAGAGTCTGCGCTTTGAAGAGAAATTTGGTATCAAAAGGCAACCTGCTAAATAGTATATGTGCGTGCATATCAAGCAGACTTGGTCATTATTGAAGCGCGCCTCCATTTATCGTTTGCCCAAAGATTTTGGTACCTCCATCAAGCGAGGGAACTTGCCAAACCGAACTAGGTATGCTATTGCACCCATTGTGTACTACACTGTTCTTCGAAGTATGCATCGATCAATCAAACTGACTACATATAGGAATACCAGACAAGAGCTTGGCAAATCTGTTCCACATTTACATTTGCCACCCCACAGCAAGCAGAGACAGCAAGCGACCGTCTGCAACAAATCCTCCATTCCAGTGATGGGGAACGCGACATCAGCATCATCGTCGTCCGCCACCACCGACGCCTTCTACGGCAACGCACCTCTCGTTCCTCAAGCGAAGCCCGTCGTTGCGATCCACCCCAAGTTCTGCAAGCGAGAGAGCG
>JAASFI010001013.1:0-12795 GCA_023333705.1 Globisporangium viniferum | reverse complement strand
GGGAGGTAGCTTGTGTGTGTGTGTGTGTGTGTGTGTGATTTGCACTGGAAAGAGCGCCAAATTGCTTGATGTTCTTTGCATGTTAGTCATGTACTCAACCAGCAACTCTTTTGTGCTGACAACACGATCCCAACTTCAAGTACGCAGCAGCGCTCCACGCGCTCGCCACGCGACAACCAAAAACTTAAGTTGCCCAAGTCCCGACGGTATCGTTTTTGATTCTTTCTTCTACATAGAGTGCGAACAACTCCAATTCAAAACGCCCACAATAGCCTTCATTGAACACTCTATATGTGCTACGACAGCGACGATTTTTGTGGAGATGAAATGATCCCTCTTCAAGACTCACACTTCCTCTTCAGTAGGCGACATGGCCAGAGTATGTTCCCGATGATGCCAGCAACAGCGGATTGAAAGAAAAAGGTGGCTCACGCGACGGCCCCGCGGATCCTATGTCTCGTTGAAGTTTCGTTTCCAAAGTGGCGCCAACGATCAGCAGCCTCCACGCAGAACGGAACGTTTGTGGATTTATTTTCCAAAGCCAGGGAGCCCGAGTCGCTGCTCGGATGCGACACGTGCCTGCCGCCGCATGTGGCACCGTATCCGCTGCAGATCGTTGAAAGGGCTCCGCCTTTTCTACTGACGCGCTTAAGGATATGCACTTGAGCAAGCTGAGGAGGCAGAGTTTGTTGGGGTTTTCTTTTTGTGCTTGCAACCCCCAAAGAGCACGAAAGGCAAAACATCCCGCTCGCCCCGCCAAGCAGAACAAATACTGAAAAGCAACAGCTAACGTATTCTGTTTGGCAGGTTTTCATTAATTTGGTGCTGCGATGGCTCATATCCCACAAAACGTTCTCGAGCCTGCGACAAATCGACCAGATGCACCAAGAAAACCAGCGAGATTCTCATATTTTATATGGCATGGACTGAGAAACCTCTGCTTCTCGCTTAGGTTCACTATACCTCGCCGCCAAGCAGAAAATCATCGAGAGATTTGACTTTCTGCCTCGGCTCTGCGCCAAACTTCAGAATCACATAAAACAGGCATCCGCTTGCGTTTCTTGTGTTTCTAGGCATGCACAGCGTCATCACATCGTAAACAGCAGGCTGCTTGGTTACACTCTCGCTCATTGGCGGTAGGCGGCGGTCTTTCGGACCACAGAGGACTCAGAACCTGTGCGAATGCTTCCTATCTGCAACCGTCATCAGCTCTATGGCTGGCTCGCACCGTACTGGATGACGGTGTTGTGGTGCAGTCTCACTCGTGTCTGAGCACCGTCCATTTCGTATGTACCGTGGAAACGTAGCTGCGACTTTTCGTCTTTTGCTGGTCGACCCTCAATGTCCTTCAGCAGTGTACAGTACATACTGTACTGGGATGTACTGGAAGTGCGCCGTCCATTCATTTCTCCATCCGGTATCCGTTCAGCCGTCCATCCACTATTAGTTCAGGATAATCGTGCAATGAGTGAGTTTTGTCCAAAACCCCTTCGAGATCCTGAAAAGATAGTTTGTAAACCATCAAGAGCCTCGCCTATGTCACATGTATCTCGGACGCGACGCTGTTTCGCGTTGGGAAAGAAACTCAATTGCTGGGTGTGACTTGAAGTTGGGGCCGCGTCGTGACTCTTCCCTCGCTCTCTGGGGCTCCACCGCTCTGGTGCTTGGCGTGCATTTCTGAAGTTTCGCACGCTTCTGCACCAGCTGCCAAGACGAATGGCGCACAAGAAAGACCAGAAAGCGCACACGTGTCTCTGCACTGGGCTACGCATACAAACGCCGAGAGAAAACACATGGACGAGTGGCAAAAGGAAGACCGTGAATCAAGTCGTGGGACGCGGGACCCTCTCAAGGGCCAACCGGCGGCACTGGCGCTCTGTGTCGCTTGATCGCTCAGCCGGCCGCCCCGCTCTCAGGGTGACGATTCAACCTCCTCCGCCGGCTTCCTTCTCGCCATTGTCAATTTTCCCTTCTGCCTCTCAAGCGCCTCTGTTCAAAGCAACCAAGCAAGCAACAGCCATGGCGTCCCAGTCCCCCCTCGACCAGGAGTTCGATGTCCAGCAGCAAGCCGGCGTGACCTACAACCAAGCGTCCACGCCAACAACCGCCGACCCAGCCAACAAGAAGGACAACTCGACCGAGTTTGCCATCAACCCGACGTGGATGCTCTACACGAGCGTGCTCGTGGCGCTCCTCCAGCCGCTCCAGTATGGTTGGTCCACCTCGCAGCTTAACCTGTCCACCTTCAACAACAAGGACGACTGTAACGCGCGTCCAGTCGTCGATGGCACGTGCCTCATGTTCTCGGGCCACTCGAAGCTCGAGTGGACCTTCGCGGTGAACGCCTGGATCGTAGGCGGTATGCTCGGCAGTCTCACCAGCGGCAACTTCTCCGACATGTTCGGACGCAAGAAGATCCTGATCGCCAACTGCGCTTTCATCGTCGCCGGTGCGGTCGTGCAGATGAGCGTCTCGGGCATCTGGGTATTCGCTGTCGGCCGTCTGCTCTCCGGCATTGCCTCGGGCTGCGCGACGGGCGTGGTCGGCGGTTACATCAACGAGATCTCGCCTCCGCACCTTCGCAACGCTCTTGGCGTGGGCTTCCAGATCTCCATCACCATCGGTATCTTGCTCGTCGGTCTCACGTTCTTCTTCGCCGACACTAGCTCCGGCTGGCGCTACATCGCGGGTTTCCCAATCATCCTCGCTGCTCTTTTTCTCGTGTTCTCCTCGTTCCTGATGGTCGAGAGTCCTGCTTGGCTGTTGATGAAGGGCCGTCGCGAGGAAGCTCGTGAGGAAATCGTGCGCCTCTACGGTGAAGAGAATGTTCACATCGCGCTCGCCTGGATAGACCCAGCCAAGGACGACGTCGAGTCCGCCAACCCAACTGACGAGAGCATCGAGGACGCCGCGGTGCAGAGCAGCGGTAGCACGATCTCGCTCCTGATGTCTAAGATGTACTTCCGCCAGCTTGTCATCGCCATTGGTCTCTGCTGCGCGCAGCAGCTCACCGGTATCAACGCCGTGTTCTACTACTCGTCAGACATGTTCAAAAACGCCGGCATCGCTGATGACCGCGTTGGAACGATCATCATTGATGTTGTCAACGTGCTGCCAACTTTCTTCTCGGGCTGGCTCGCCACCAAGTACGGCAACCGCAAGATGATCCTCACTGGCATGGTCTTCATGCTGCTGAGTGCCGTGGGTATGACTATCTCGCTCGTCGTCGACGTGCAGGCGCTGTCCATCGTCTTCACTGCCACGTACGTCGCTGGTTTCGGCATCAGTCTCGGTCCACTCCTCTGGGTTGTGGTCGCCGACCTGTTCCCAGACTCGGTTCGCGCTTCGGCCAGTTCGATCTGCATCTTCTGCAACTGGACCTCCAACCTGATCGTCGGTATCTTTTACCCATACATCGCCGACGCGCTCGACGACTACGGCTTCGTGCCATTCATCGCTACTCTCGTGATCTTTTACATGTTCGTGTTCAAGACGGTGCCAGAGACCTCGGGCCTCACGAGCGAGGAGATCCAGGCCGGTTTCCGCGCGATCCGCAAGCTCGACAAGAACTAAACTCAAAAGCTTACTAATTCTTAGTAGACCATTAGATCACCCCACACCAGATACATAGGCACACACCTCATCAGCTATTTGTTTTGCTGATATACGATAAGAAATTCTACATAGATATCCAAGTTTCTATCATTCGGTCTTCCTTGCGCGACTTGATTAATTATCAATAGCTCAACCCGTAAAGCAAACAGTTCTTTCTAGTTTGCGACCTGCACCAAGGTCTCCAGAAAGTCTGGTGTCTTCTTGACTGAAGAGGTTTCACTAACATGTGGGTGGCGCTAGGGACAGACAGCTCAGCCACGCATAAACCTTGTATGTCATGGGCTCCTCATAAGAAAAACTGAAAGTTGGCTCTTCGGAATCTGGTTTTCTTCGATTCCGCTTGAGCTTGATCCCATGCTCGTTTACCTGATGCAGCTTGAAAACGGGTACTTTGCTGTTTTCGGCTTTTAAATAGTGCTGAGGTACTGCCGGTTGTCGGGGTGGGTTTACAACGAAGTTGTAGAGCTTACGACACACTTTTGATCTTAATTGCGCTAGTGCAACAACGTAGGAAGGCAAAACAGTGGGCATCGCATTACGTCAGGCTTTTATTCTTCTACGTGCGCGCAAAAGTCAATATGTAAACCTGCTCTCACGCTGAAGACGAATGAACACGGTGCGCAAGCGTAGAGAGAAGCCGCCTGCTCAGCACGTTGGCTTTGGGAGCCTAGGCTCTGAAGTGATAGGAGTTGGAGCAAAAGTCACCGATGCTGGCGTTGGCGCTTGAGAAGTTGGAGCTGGAGACGGCGCTCCAGTCGATGCTGTGGGTGTCGGGGTCTGAGAATTTGGGATTGGAGTTGGAGCTTCAGCAATAGGTGGGGGTGTCGATGACTGAGAGATAGGAGCCGGAGCACTAGTGACTGGAGCTAAAGTCGAAGCCTGAGTGTTGGGAGTCGGAGAGCTGGTAGTTGGAGCTGGACTCGGTGCAGACGTGTAAGAAGCGCAGAGGATATCGTAATCGCGACCGTATCGGAACACGTTGAAGCTCTTGAGCGTCACGGTGTTCACGATTCTGCAGTCGCCAAGTGAGGTCAGCGCACGGATCTCAGCTGCGGCTGTAGAGCACGATGGAGTGGCGCAAATCGCCTTCCATTGCGCCTCAGTTGGCTCGCCAATAATCGGGATAATCGTAAACTTCGTGGCAGCAGCGCACTGCTGGTACGGAGAGCCAGCTTTGGCTATGGAAGACAGCTTGACGATCTCACCCGAAGGGCAGTTTGACTGCGCTTGAGCAGTCATGGTGGACACGGCAGTCGCGAATGCTGCGAGAGCAGTGCCGATTCTCATCTTCGAATTCGACGCGAGTGATGAACCAGATGAGATGGATTGGGGAGTGAGGCCCGGATGAGTTCTCGCGTCAGCCACGCCGGACCCTGTGATTGACAGGCATGATTAATTGAGAGAGAGAGAGAGAGAGATTTCGATCGGAACCAATAGCGCCGCCGTCGGATATTCAGTTTTTGCCGCGTCCATCAGACAATTTTGTACTTAAGTACCACGGTCGCCGACGGCGACCCTCTAGTTGAGTGAAGTGGTTCCTTCTACTGACAGTGAACTTCATAAAGCGATTTTCCGACGGCGAATTCGAAGTTCAGGAGCACGACTTTAGGATCTCCACGTCTGCTGAGGAGCAATGGACTACTAGAAGCGGTAGAGTGTATACCATTGCGAAGGATAAGGATGGATGTGGGCATATTCGGGGGTGGGGTGACACATATCTCAACTTAGACTTAGATAAGCAAAACCTGACTTTGGGTTTTCTTTCTTTTTTTTCCGAGTAAAGATCATCTCAACACATCGGAAAGTACTCGAAAGCACGGTGCCCGCCGGGTTGGACACTTGCGTAGTAATGAGAAAGTTACTTCAAGACCTTACAAGGCCTCCCTCCCTGCGACTCCAGCTCGCAGCCTGCGCAGATTGTGCCGATAATAAAAAAAGGCGGCACTCGAGTGGGGGTGCTTACACCTCAGGAGGGTTGGCGGAATATAAAACAAAAGAAGAGAGCAACAGCGTGTGTACGAATAAGGAAATAGAACGACTTCATTCATCGCAAGAGATGGAGAGTACACAATCAGGGAGTGACGGAGACTCGGGAAGTTTCGGAGACTTGTTGGTATTCGCAGCAGCGAGCAGGATTTGGCAGCGGGAAGCTGCTGGACGAATAGACGCGCAGGGTGCTTAGCACGATGGCCTTGGAAGCGTTGGCTCTGGGGTGGTTGGGGTCGGAGTTGGCGCGGCGGTGGTTGGAGCTGGAGTTGGGACCACGGTGGTCGGAGCTGGAGCCGGCGCTGGAGTGTAAGGAGCGCAGAGGGTGTTGTAGTCACGCGCGAAACGGAACGCGTTGAAGCTCTTACTGGTAGCAGTGTTCACGATCTTGCAGTCGCTGAGTGTGGTGATCGCGCGGATCTCGGCGGCGGTCGCCGAGCACGATGGAGCGGCGCAGAGACCGGCCCACTGAGCCGCGGTTGGCTCGCCGGAGATAGGGATGAGCGTGAACCCGAGCGCAAGAGGCTTGCACGTCTGCCAGGCGGAGGCCGGCTTGGCGATCGGCGCCAACTTAGACAGCTCAGTGGACGCGCAGTTGGGCTCGTCCTGGGCGGAAGCGGCGGCCACAAAGGCGGCGAGCACGAGAAGGGCGAAGTTGGTGTTCATTTTTGCGCTCAGAAAGGAGTAATTCGACTCGAGTGGAAGTCACGGGGCGGATTGAAGAATGAAATCGAGGGAGCTTGGTCCCGAGTCCTTGAGGCAAAGGTCTCGATTCTCGATTCTGGGTGTGGCGATCGAAGCATGCAAGCTGAGGGGTGATTGCGAGACGAAGAGAAAGACCGCCGAAGGCAGGGACCTGTTTCCCGCGTCGGTCTCCTCTTCCCTCACCAACTGGGTGCTGACAGCGGCACTTCTTCCTTGAGAGTGGGATTTTCCGCCCCAACTGCAACCGATTTTGGTGGAGCTGTTCAGTCAAATGATGATACTGTATGCCTAGTTATAGCTACACGTATACATTTGAATAGCTCTCGCGATCAAAAAAATGATCTGAGGAGTTTGTTGTGCGCTCTACAAAAAAAAACTATTACTACAGTACGCCCAAGCGTGCGCGCATTGATATCTCCTTCATATTTCGCAGGTACAGCTGGTTGCGTAGGTATTGTGCTTACTCCAGTAGCACCTTTACAGAGATGTGGAGGAGTCATCCCAGCTTCAACCGTGGAATCAGGTTGTTTCACCAACATCTCTGAAGAGGTGTTGGTGCATTACATATTGAAACGAAAAATCTGACACGACGAACGTCACGCTGTCTTCTTTTTCCCTCCCACTAGACCTCCCGCTAGATTTGATATTTGGGTGACTTACTCTTACTCACTTTTGCTCACTCACTCGAGGGTGTAAACTGCTGTGGCTGCAACGCGACAGCTCCAGCACTAATATACGAGTGTCGCTCTCTCACGCAGTGAGCACACAAATATGAATTCGCCGTCGCTTGCTCTCGGCGGGTTTTACCGACGTTGTTTCCGTTTTTTCCTCCAAATCGAGCTCATCATCGCGGTGCAACACCGACACATTCGCTCTCTCAAGTGTGGCTCGTTTATGTCCGTCCATCACCTTCCGTGCCGGTGCATTTGCTGGTGCATTTCGCTCTTTGGATTGACAAACTGTAAACAGACTTTGGCTGTGTTTAGTATAAACAAACAACGCCCTGCCGTCAGCTTGTGCTATCATTCGGGGCGGGCTGTCAACGCGTGCTACAGACAGTCACTGGAGCTAGCGTTTGCGTTTTCGAGTAGTTGTTTGCCATCGTCCACAAGGAAGCGTCGATGGCGATCTTGAAGTTTGCGGCAACGACACTTCTGAACATTGTTACTGTATGGGAAAAGTGCAGACTTGATTAACGACCGCTTTGGCTTTTGAAGTCAGCTTCAAAGCGAATTGCTGACGCTCTGCTGTCGGCTACCGATGTCAGAACTGTGCACCTTCATCCCATCCTCAGGTCTTTTTACCAGTCTTGCTTTCCAAGTTTGCTGCGACTGTAAAGGCTTCGATATTATTTACAATCCTTCTGTTTCCTGTGTAGATATTTCCCTCTTCGCCTGCAATGGAGCCTGGAAGTACTATGTGGTTGAAGCAGCACTGAATTGTTTGCTGATTTACGCTGGCTGAAAAACAGCAATCTCTCGCTGAAAAAGTGAGTGAGGCCGTTGAAAAAGGGCTGCTGGGAGCTTTGAAAGCGGTGGGGCTTTGTGGGAGCTCTTGAGACGGACAAAGTGGGAGCTTTTCCTTTCCAGACGCAACTTCAAGTTTTCTGAGAGCAAGCCCCTTACAATACGATGCAAATATACTATCAAAAATGAGAGGTATTCGAACAAAAGGACAAGCCTCTCACTTCGCCAGTTGTCATTCTGCAGTTTGAAGCGCACAGAGGCAGGTCATAAGGTCATTTCATTCACTCGGGATTTTTTGTCGGCAAGCATTCAGCGATCGCTGATAGTTTCGACCTCGGCGGTGGGCAGTCGTGTACGAGCCCTACGCAACTAATACCGAGGCTCAGGCGAACTCCAATCCACAGAAGCGGGGGACATGTGCACTTGGCAAATTCTGCGATTCGACCCATACGCCACACTCCTGGTCAACCAGCGTAGTGGGCGAGGAAACGCGCATCGTCCGGAGCATCGAGTTCGTACGCGCTCACAACAGGTCCTTCCGCGTGACTTCTGCAACGGTCCGGGCGTCTTTTTGTGTGCGATGAAGATTGGGTACTGTAGATGCAGCGCGTAATGATCGAAGTCCTCGACATTCAATTCGATTCAAGCTGCGTGGTCAGCTTAGAGAAAGCGAGACACACACGCGGATCAAAAACGTAAAGCGCATAGGGTGTTTCGGACAAGTTGTGGACTTATGTCGAAGTTAGAGGGGCTATGTCAGGCTCGTCAGGCTCTCATGCAGAACTCGCTGGGATGAATTTGCGGCTTCGGTAAGGTATGGGGCACACTCATGACGCTCCGTTCACGAGTGAAGTAATGGCTAGACTTGCAATAACGCATCTAATATGCACAGATAAACTGGAGTTCACCACACTACATACAGCGAGCAATTACGTAGTATTCAACCTCTGGGCACTGGGAAGCGTCGTCCCGGGACTGACTGGCAGGAAAGGAGAGCTCCTTGTCCCCGTGTTGCGTATCCAGCTCTATTGGTGCTGGTCGCTTCTTTAGTGGTTATAAGATAGTGATCATTGGCAAAGGGGTTGATGTTCGAGTGAGTTTGTGCTTCTTGTTTCCCTGCATGATCAAAATCTAGCAGAGCAGAACTGCCAACGAGGTGCCTCGCGCCGCCGTAGCCTGCATGTCGTCTGCTATGAGCTCATCCGCTTGCTCGAGTGGGTAGGGTCGTCGCGGCTCTTGCCTCCACGTCGCTGCCAGACTTGCTCGTAAGAGAGTGAGCTTGTTTCTCGCAAGAATTTCTCGAGAACATTTCTTCTCGAGATACCTAGACAAGCTCCAACCACGAGCTAGCTCGGGAGCACGCTGTGCTTAGCACACGCTAGCATTCCACCTACGAAAAAGCTCATCTAGCATCTCATTACTCCCAGGGTCCCCTTCTGGGAGACTTGGTCATCCAGTTTATCGCTCGCTTCTCACCTTTGTTGGAGACTCGTCTCTTTCTCTGGTACTTTTATAATTTTGTTGCTGAAAAATGAACATTCGAAGCAAAGGTTCAGCGACCTGAGTGAATCGCATGCGTGCAAGAGTGTTAGAGCAAAAAGAAGCTTAAATCGACCACCGCTAACACTCGCAAAGTTCAGCCCATTGACAACCAAAGGCTTTCCTTGTT
This sequence comes from Globisporangium viniferum, assembly GCA_023333705.1. NCBI lineage: Eukaryota > Oomycota > Peronosporomycetes > Pythiales > Pythiaceae > Globisporangium > Globisporangium viniferum. The sequence continues at coordinate 3,354 of JAASFI010001013.1, read as the reverse complement.
GTTCTCCACCGCATTCCAACCACGACCAGTTGAAGGATCCTGCAGGGAGTGTCAGTGTCACGATGCAAAAAGTGAGATATACGCGCCGCGAAACGCGCAGCACCTAGTGTTAAAGCTGCACCACCTGCTGCTTTGCGGCCATCGTGTGTGTTGGCTGAGCAGGGGGCGAAGTGATCTAACGTGTGCTGCTGAACTTGAGCTTCCGATTTTGTCGCTTTCAGAAGAAACTTGGTCTTTCACAACGCCTGTGCACCTCTGAAATCTGTTCTTGAGACATCGATATCGCAGGTTTGTGACCGGCTGTTGACCTGTTCACAAAGTTGATCAAGGCGGAATCACGACCCCATGAACCAACCGGATCTCGCCGTTGCTCTAGTCGTACATCGTCGAATCTCACGACCTCGGAGATCAGACATGATGGAGCCTGACGCCACGCTGGAACGCATAGAGCACTCTGTGTACACGCACTGTACATCGGTATGAAACGTACACAGTACGCGCGCGTCGTCGAGCACCGGAATGCCGGTATTGCTGGCTTCATCATGCTGACCGTCGCTTGTTCGCCATCGAAGAAGCTCACTCCTACGAACCACGAACGTCGGACGTCGCCTGCTGCGTGTGTACCTCTCTTCATCTTCCGGCTCACCGGAAGATGAGCCCCAAGTCCAGCTTGCTTGCTTGGCATGTCTTTGCCCACGTACAGTGTACGTAGAGCGGCAGGTTGAGTTCAAGACCCAGACTGGAACTTGCCGATGTGATTCACACACCGACATCGGCAAGCAGCCCCGAGGCGCGACGTCGACTCTCTGCTGTTGTACACCACGGCGCGTTTTCCTCTCGCGACGACGATGACCACACCGAACACGAGTGGAGAGTCGCTCTTGTCTTCTTCGTTCGGTTACGAGCGCCAACGTGGTGGTTGGTCGGTATCGGATTTGTGTGTTCGTGATCGCTCGGCATTGGCACTAAGAGCATGGCGAGCGGGCGACACGACACGACTGAAGTAGCGAAAGCTCGCAAACCTCTGGGGCCAAGAGGCGTCCGCTGCACTTTTCAGTGATTTTGTAAATTGCGTCGTTGACGAGTTTCGTGTTTGTGTTTTGGTAAATTGGGTGATCTATTATCCAATATTCGGATAAGGAAAACCTGTTATCACCATCCCAGGCTACACAAATCGAAATATATTTGTGCCCCCCTAAATTGTGCCTCCTAGGGAGCACAAATACATTGCCTAAATTGATCCTTCCCTTGGCGAGATCTGAAAAACATTCGCTACAAGATGGAGGAATCGGGGCTGCTCGCGGCCGCCGCGTCCCCGCACGATCTGCTGCGACGCCAGGTATGCAGGCGACAGCTGTCTCCGCGCGAGCAAATGATAGACATCCCCCCCCCCCCTCTCACTCTCTCTTACGCGTGTGTGCTTTGCTTCGTAGAACACGCTTGTACGACGACACCACGAGCAGGCGGCGCGCATCGGCGACTCGTATGAGCACGTTCAGCGCAGCCTGGAGCGGTATGTCCAAGACCTCGTGTGCCAGCTGGAGGAGCTTTCAATCGCGTTCCCGCCTCGCTTGAGAGGAACGGTGAGCGAGTTCACCCCCGATGACCTGCGCGCAGTGCTCGAGGAGCACATCCTCAGCCTGCGGCAGGAGATCGACCAGCTCAGTCAGCCAGCCGCCAGCACCCAAGGCGCAGCCGCGGGTGGCAGCTACGGCGCCATTCCAATGTATCTGCAAGAGCTCCACGCGCTCAAGCAGCAGAGCCGCGCGCTGCAAGAGCGAAAAACCGACCTCCAGCTGCAACTCCATAGGGTGAGGGAGCAGCAAAAGGCGGCTGCGTCTCGCCAAGCGTCTTTGGGCTCAACGGAGCCAGCTTCAGCTGCGGCCGGTCGGTACAACTCGCTCAAGATCAGCACGGTATCTTCGCCAGTAAGCAGCGGCAGCAGTGCGCAAAGCGGTGAAGCGTCCTCGTCCTCTGCAACGACAAACGCAGGGTCCAGTGAGTATTTCTCCGCGAGAACCGGCTCGAGTGAAATTCTGCGCCGCACTCTCGAGCCCCAAAAAGTCGCCGATTTCGATTCCCCGCGCCTCGAAAGTCGCGCTCGAAGCTTGTTTTCGCCGACGACTGAGGACGTCGGGAAGGCTTCTGGCTTCAGCGATTCCTCCGCACCAGGCTTTGGCTCGGAGTGGGGCGATGACAGCTCCACAGCCGTGCAGCAGAACGGCGAAGTGGCGGGTTGGGGTGCGTTTGCGTCTGCGGGCGAACCGGCGGCCATTTCAACGAGCAGTGGGTTCGGCGATTTTGCGTCAGCGACACCTTTGGCGTGGCCGGATGATCCCGCATCGTTTGGGAAATTTGAACAAGAGAGCGAGAAGCGGCCAGAGTCTCCTTCGCTGCTGCTCTTTTCACCGAGTGCGATGTCATCGGCTCCGCAATCCGAGCAAGGAGCATCCCGCTTCTTTGACGACGAAACATTCACGAGCTCTGCGAAATCAATCATGGAGCTGTACCCGACCACTACCACTGGCCGCCTAGAAGCACCGACTCCAGCGTTTGACGTGTTTGCCTTCACAGAGGAGACCCCATTCAGCGCACTTGATGCTGGCAACGAGATTGATGTGAATGTTCACGAAGTGCTTCCAGCATTCGATGCGGTTGCCAATGCGGAAGCAAGCGCTTTGTCCAGTGTTGAGCCAAGCAAGCCGGCGAGAGTGGCAAGTGGCAAATCTGGGTCCACTAGCCTTTCAGTTTCTTCGTCGCAAAGTCCAGACGTGACGTCTTTCGATGCGTTCGCATCTTCGCAAAGCCCAGATGCGTCATCTTTCGGGACATTTTCTTCATCGCAAAGTTCTGAAGTGTCGTTTTTCGGGGCGTTCGCTGCTTCGCCGAATGATGCCGTCAAAGAAATCGCTGGAAGCAATTTCGGAGAATCAGCTGGGTCGACTGGGGAACCAACGACTGGGTTTGAGTTTGCTGCGTTCAGCGATACCGCTGACTTTCAAGCGAAGAATGAATGGGAACCTGACAATAGCAACTTTGGGGGCTTCGGAGAGTGGGGGGCTTTCCAAGAGGGTGTTCAAGTGGATTCGGAGGCAGGTGTTACAGATTTTAGCGCCTTCAATGCCTTTGACACGACGACGGCGAATGAACAAGACGCTACCGCGCCGGTGGAGTTTGGTATTTTTTCCTTCCCCACAGAGCCTGTAGAAGAAAAACTATCTGATGACGCGGCGTTCGGTGCGTTCGAAGAGGCAAGTCCGTCGCCGGCAGCAGATGCAGCAGCAGATGCAGCAGCAGGAGCCTCGGCCGAAGTGGACGCGAGCTCGTCGTCTGCGGCGGCGGACTTCGGCGACT
>JAASFI010001012.1:0-12798 GCA_023333705.1 Globisporangium viniferum | reverse complement strand
TTGCAGTGACTGCAGGAGGTCTGCAGCATTGGAAACCTCCGACATTTTTGACAGCTTTTTTCCACCAGAGTTGTGTTGTGGTCATCGCAGCAACTTGTGAAGTGCGATAAGCGGGAACGAAACAATATATTTGATGTTTTAGTGTGTTTTTGACGTTGTATTCCTACACTTCACCTCCAAGTAGTAAGACGAATCTGGCTTGAAACCTACTTTGAAATCTTCACAACACCTTAACCAAGGGAGTTGCGTGGCTCAACGGAAGGTAACACCTGGAGCCATAGACTCGATCCACGTGCGAGCCACCGACACGCGAGCATACACACCCGGGTACCCCGCGAGACCACAGCCGTCGCCCCAGCTGACCACACCCACAAGCACGTCCGTGCCGTTCTTGTCCACCACAAGTGGCCCTCCGGAGTCGCCCTGGCACGAGTCCTTGTTGACTGCACCTCCAGCGCAGATCATGGTGTCGTCCACCTCGAGCACCTTGGCGCAGTTGGTGTTACTGACGATCGGCACATCAACCGTGAGCAGCTCATTGGATTGCTTGCCTCCCTGGGTAGTAGCTCCCCACCCGAGGACCGCCGCATTCGAGCCAACGACAGCGTCCGAGCCATCCGCCTTGGCGAGCGCGACTGGCGCAAACTTGCTGGCTCGCTCGAGCTCGAGCACCAGGAAGTCGAAGGAGTTGCTCGACTCGTTGCGGCTCGGGTGGGTCGTCTGCTTGACGACCTTGATCTGCTCGCCATCTTTCGCACCGCTGAGGTAGTGCGTGCCCACGGAGACGTACTCGATGTTACCGGCGGTGCAGTGTGCGGCCGTGAGCACGTGGGTCGGCGTGATGAGTGACCCGCCACAGAAGGCAGTACCCGACGCCGTTCTGCGCAGTCCAGTGGTGAAAGTCTTGGAGCCTTCAGACACAATGGTCCCTCCGAGGATGAGCGGCTTGAACTTGCTCGGCTGCGAAGTAGCAGAGGCTCTCGCGACGTACTCGGCGTACGAGAGCGGGGTTACATCAGCACTCGCGCTCGCGTCAGACGCGGTGATAGCGAGAAAAATGCTCGCAACAATGGCAGCGACTGTCTTCATGGGTGGGTCTTGGTGGGTTTTGGCGTGCGGGTGGAGCGGAGGTTTTGCGTCTTGAGAAGCAAAAGCTCGAATGAATGAATGAAAGGTTGTGGGAGGTTGTGCATGGCTCTCACCACGGGCGCTACCTCTCGACCCAGTATTCACAGCAGTGTGACTACTCCTATGCGGATTTGAGGAAGATGGCGCGATTGAGCTGCTTGAGCCGAGCCACATTCGTGTATTGTCCTCCTGTGAGCGAGGTCTTTGTGTCGCACTTCGACCATTGTTGTCAAACTCTCTCATTCGCTAGCTACAAGAATCAACTGCCGTCGTAGTCTAAACGGCACTGGGCTGTAGGACAAAGCGCTCTAGGCTTTGTCACTGGTTGGAAAGGTGGTTGGCAAGCATCGCGTTGAAGTAACAATTTACAGTATCCGAGTTTTGACAACCAAACCCGATCTGATTCCAGCAGCGAGATCAGATCTCCGAAATTTAAATGCGTGTCGTTGAACCAAACCCTCTATTTTAAAGCTTCTTACTTTGTTCAAGATTAAAATTTGCTATCGTGTTCAAATCCAGTCACAAGTCAAACTGACCAACTGATCGATCGAGTGACCATGGCGATGACGACGAAAGCCTCGCAGCCGCTGCTCCGCGCTCTCCGCGCCTGCACGCGCACCGCCGCCGGTACGCACATGCTTGCTCTCTCTGTCTATGTGGACGCCTGTGTGGTAGCGTTCCTCGTGTCCTAACGCCGTCTTCCTGTATTGCCAACAGGTCGCGCGCAGCAACGCTCGTTCGTGAGCGCCGCGGCGACGCTGCAGCACGCTCTCAAGCTCACCAGCTCTGCGCATAGCAATGCGTCCCTTGCTCGCGCGCTGCCTGTGTGTGGTGCGATCGGCTCTGCGTCCTTCTACTCAAGCGACGCGACCTCCACTGGCGCTGAGGGCATCGCGATCGGCGACCGCGTGTACCTGCAGATGCACGGCAAGCTCTCGAACGGCGAGAAGTTTGGCGCGACCGAGCAGGACCGTCCGCTCTCGTTCATCGTTGGCAGCGGTGACGTGATCATCGGCATCGACGAAGCCGTGATCGGACTGCAGAAGGGCGTGAAGAAGAGCGTGGAGATCGAACCTGTGAAGGCGTTCGGCGTCGAGAAGGAGGTCCACACGGTGCCGCGCTCGCAGCTCAACCTGAGCCCCGAGGACGAGAAACAGCTCGCCGTGGGCATCGGTCTCCAGCTGCAGAACGGCCAGCAGGCGCGCATCGTCAAGGTCACGGACGAGTCGATCGACATCGACCTCGCGCACCCGTACGCCGGCGAGACGCTCTTCCTTGAGATCGAGGTCGTCGACCACATCGCGCGCGCGCAGCTGAGCTCCGAGGAGCGCATCGTGCTCCCCGAGGAGCTCTCGCCGGGTGACAACGCGACGTTCCCGAGCCGCGGCGACACGCTCGTGATGCATTACGTGGGCAAGCTCGCGTCGAGCGGCAACGTGTTCGACTCGTCGCGCGACCGCGGCCAGCCGTTCCAGTTCCAGATCGGCGTCGGCCAGGTGATCAAGGGCTGGGACGAGGGCGTGATGCGCATGAGCAAGGGCCAGAAGGCGATCCTGAACATCCCGTCCGCTAAGGGCTACGGTCGCGCCGGTGCCGGCGGCGTGATCCCACCAGACGCCGACCTCATCTTTGAAGTGGAGCTGCTCGACATCCTCAAGCAGTAAGCACAAGAGCTCAATCAATACAGTAGGTAGGCTGTAGTAGTCCAAACAATCAACTCATCTGAGACCAATCTGAAATGCAGCACTTGGCGTCATGTTTCTATTGTTTAGTAGCTCAACCTCCCATACTTTATACGACGCCCTCGTGGTCCTCCTCCTGCAGATACGTCTCCAGATCAGCGTACTTTGCGACGGCGCCGATCACGACGATCGCCGGCGAGTAGCTCTTGTCGCTCGCCCTCTGCGCAATATCCGCGAGCGTGCCCAGCAGCGTCACCTGGTCCGGGTTCGTGCCCGAGTGCACGAGCGCCACAGGCGTGTCCTCTGCGCGGCCGCACTCGACGAGCTTGGCGCAGATCGTGGCCAGCGTGCGCGTGGCCATGAGCATCACAACCGTGTCCACCTGCGCGAGCAGCGCAAAGTCCATCTCTGCGGGCTTGTGGCCCGAGATCACGAGGAAGCTCTTGCTCAGGTGCTTGTGGGTGATCGGAATGTTCACGACCGACGGCGCGGCGAGCGCGGACGAGATGCCCGGTACGACCTCGAACGGGCAGTTGGCCTGGCAGAGCGCGCGGATCTCCGAGTGCACGCGGCCAAAGACCATCGGGTCGCCGCCCTTGACGCGCACGACGATGTGGCCGTCCTGACACTTCTGCACCAGCACGGCGTCGATGTCAGTCTGCTTGGCCGAGTCCTTCTTGCCGCCGCGCTTGCCCACGTGCACGATCTCGCAGTCCTTTGGGATCAGCTGGTAGAGCGCGTCGCTCACGAGGTCGTCCACGACCGCGACCGTCGCGACCGAGAGCAGGTGGCGCGCCTTGAGCGTCAGCAGCTGCACGTCGCCCGGGCCCGCGCCAACCAGGTACACTTTGCCGCGCTGGGTCTTGGCGCGCGCGTCGCGGAGCGCATGGCGCGGCGCCAGGAAGCGCGTGACCGCGGCGCTCAACAGCACGCCCGCGAGCGCGCCGAGCGCCACGTCTCGTGAGGAGACGCCCACCATCGCAATCTTCAGTCTTTTGTGTGTGTGGTTCTGCTTGGAACGAAGGGTCAAGAAGATAGGACGCGCAGTTGTGCATGTTTGGCTCGAAATCATCAGTGCATAGGACACCTCTCCAAAGCGATAGGACAAAGCATCCCTCGAAATTCGAACTTCCAATTTTTGGCTCAGGTTTTCTAAATGAAGAAAAGATAGGACGCGTTTTGGCTCTGATTCTTGTATAAATAGGACGCGCTTTCGGGTGTTGGTTACCGTGTTGCTTCGATAGAGTACGATGATAACTTGATTCATGAAAATGAGTAACGTTGTTTTGTGACTGACTGTACTGTATCGTGATGATCCTCCTTGCTCTTTCAATCCGCATCGTATTTGATTATTGCGTGACGTGAACGAAGAAGTGCGACGGCCGGATGTGGTCCAAGTTCACCGAGTACGCCGAGGGCATCGTCGAGATCGTGGCGCAGGCGGACGCGGCAGCGGTGGCTACCTCCACCACTGCCGATGCGTTGCGCAGCAGCAGCGGCCAGTCGCCCCCACTGTCCTCCTCCTCCTCTTCTGCCGGTGCTGGAGGCAGTGAGCGTCAGCCGATCTCGGGCGAAGAGATCTGGTCGCGCTTCACGTCGATCGTCGCGCCGCCCGCTGCGGCCATAGCGGCGGCCGCGACCGCCCCACTGTCGCAGAAGCGAGAGAGCGTCACGAGAGCTGCTGTGGAAGACGCTCCGCGGTCGGCGCCGCCGTCGCTCGACCAGCTGCGCAGAGCGCAAGCCGAGACGCAGAAGCAAGTGGCGGTGGTGGCTGATGAGCAGCAGCAGCAGTGGAGCTCCAACAGTACGACCGCCAAGACAATCGACGAGGATGAGCAAGAGCAATACATCTGCGAGCTGGAGCGCGCGCTGCTGCAGCGCAAGAAGCAGAACGAAGTGCTCGAGAAGAAGGTGTATGCGTTTTGTGTGTTCTGCAGTGTTGGATTGGCTTCATGGTGCTAACATTGTTGGTTTATTACTACTGCTACGTTTGTATGGCAGGTGTATGAGCTGGAATACCGTCACGGCCAAGAATTGCAACAAGAGCGCGCTCGCTTTGCCCAGCAACTGCAGGACAAAGTACGAACATGGCATGGTCATCCCTGCTGCTCCTGACTGTTTTGTCCTTCCTAAGACAACGTTGGCGTGTTTGTTGAGCGCGTATGTGTATACTAAACTGATATTGATTTTCTGTGTGGTGGTTGTGCTTCATGTTGCTACTCGTGTAGGAAAAGATTATCGCTGACCAGACGGTTGAGATCGAGAACCTTCGTATCAATCAGCAGCAACAAACCACATCGAATGAGCATTCGGAGGCGGCTACTGCGTCAAGTAGTGAAGAGAGCAATGCGGCGCTGGTGGAGAAAGTGGAGCTGCTGGAGCGACGGCTGCGGGATCTGAACGCTCGTCTGGGGGCGTTGCAAGGGAAATACAACCATGTCCCTGTGGAGAACGAGCAGGTCGCAAGTTCGACGGTCGCGGATGGTGAAGACACAGCAACAGCAAAGGATGTAGTGCCAGTCGCGACCCAAGGCAGTACTGCTGATGTCGATACCCTGATGGAGATTTCGCGGTTGTTGTCTATCGCAGTGGGCTCTGCTGGTGCTTCGAGTTTCTCTCAGAACCAGGAAGACCTGGTCGCGCAGGTAAGTGTGCATATCACCACTCGCTTCTGAGCCTCGCCATGCGTGGGTATCTCAACTTGGTGCTTGTGTTCCTTTGCACCCATAGATCCTGAGCTTGACCAAGAGAGTGAATGCGCATGTGGAGAGCAAAATCGAGCGGTTTTCTGTAGTTGAGCGCGCAATTGGCGCATTTTTGTCTTTGCACGGAGACCCACTCGCTCCTGGCAGCACAACTGACCGAGACCCAAGTACCTCTGCGCTAGTGGGAGCGATACAGTCGAAGCTCGACACCATCACTCAAAAACTGTCGAAAAGCGCAGCAGATGCCACTGAAATCGGTCGGCTGCAGGCGAAACTCCATGATTTGGAGGACAAAGAGGAAGAGCAGCTGAAGAAGATTCTGCACCTGCAGGCGCAAGTGACCAGCATGCAGGCGAACATGCAGAAGACCGACAAGTCCCTCCAGCAGACCGTTTCAAAGGAAGTTGAGCTGCTGGATGTCATTGAAGAGCGAGACGCAACGATCCGGCGGCTCGAAGCAAACGTGAACCAGGTGAAAACGAGCATGGAGCACCTCGCAGGAGAGCTGAAAGAAGCCCAGAGCTATGTGAGTCGAGTCAACATTTACCTACCTGCCTTTATCGGTTGCGAGTTGTTGTCATCGACTCTAACCATTTTTGCCTTCACAATGTTCACACAATAGACGGACGAGCTGGAAGATTTCTGTCGTCGACAAAAGAAAGAGCTCGATGTGCAGAGGGGCCGTGTGAAAGAACTGGAACCGTTCAAGACCCAGTTTGAGGAGCTGAAAGAGCAAGAGCAGGAGGTGCGCGCGCGTGCGAGCGAGTACGAACAGGGCTACGTGGACCTGCTCGCGGAGATCGAGAAGATGAAAGCCGAGAACGAGGAAGAGAGCAAGCTGCTGATCGCGAACACGGAAGCCCATGCGGTCTCGACTGAGAATCAAACGATCTACGATCTCGAGTCCCGGCTCTCCGCCTCGGAAGCGGACAAGCAAGTCGCGCTTCAGGACGCCGAGCGATTACAAAAGAACGTGGATGCGCTAGAGGGCGTCTTGCACCAATTCCAGACCGACCAGAAGCAGCAGGTGAGGACGTGAAAATATATCAAGATGTCGAGGCTCAACGAATCTGGTATCTAATGCTGCGATATTGTTTTTGCTGGGATTTTGTGTAGAGGGAGCGTCTGCTTGAGCTCGAAGTGACACTGGAGAAAGCCCAAGAGCAGCTTCAGCACAGCCAGCAAGCGGCCGCAAAGCAAAGCACAAGCGCCACCAGCGAGAGCGACTTCCAGCGTGTAATCGACGTGCTCGCCAAGAAAACGCAGGAATGCGATCAACTGCGAGAGGTAATTTTTTCCTTGTTTAATCAGCCTCTTTCCAGTGTGCTCAACACTAGCTTAATATCTTGTGTGTGTAGGCATTGGAGAATTCTGCCGCTCGCTACACCGCAGACAACGAGGTTCTAGATAAGCGGCTCGCTGCGCAATTAGTGGTACGTCCGAGGATTACAGCGCAAGCTCGCAAGTGTTGACATTGTCTAACTACTATGAAAAATGCTGCTGCAGGTTACGTACTTTGAGACGGAGAAAAAGGGAGAAGTGCTTCAGCTGATGGCGGGCATGATGGTACGAACTTCTGTTTCCCTCCGTTGGCTTGTGTTAGGCTTGTCGTGTCCCTCATTTCATTCTGTGTTTCATCATTTTGTGTGGCTCAGGGCTTCTCCGAAGACCAGAAGCGACGCGTCGGGCTTGGGTTCCCTATCGAAGGCAACGGCGGCGGAGGGCTGTTCTCGTCGATCCTGGGATTCGTGGCGCCTGTAGATGGCGGAGGAGGTGTGAATGGGGCGAGTGCAGCAGTGCCAGCAAATCTCGAAGGGAAGAGCTTTGCGGACATCTGGACCGAGTTTTTGATCGACGAAGCGAAAAAGTAGGTTGGAAGGTGAAGAATATTGGCGAGGTTAGATAACATGTCATTTGAAAGAGCTCTTCAAGATCCACCCACAGCGATTCGCTATATGTATTTCGGTACCGAAATATGTCATTTCAATAAATATCATGCTAACGGCAAGATAAAATTAGAATCAGGGAGGAACTGACATAACACCGTCACTCTTCCCAAGAGGTCGGAATCAGATTCGCAGATTTGGGAAAATCTTATGCAGACACACACAGGCTCTCTTTCTTTTTTCTTCCTGATAACCGTACTTAGTCGAAGAAAGCGATACAGTCGAACTGACACTCTCGCCAATGAGAAAACGAAGAGCTACAGTTGGAAAAAAGTGTGGATGACACCACCATCAAGAACAGCACCACCAGCGAGCAGCTTGTGAGTCTACAGACAGCAGCAGCAGCAGCAGTGCCATCTGGCAGTCCACAACACGCGCCTCTCTCACTCACACGCGAGTCCTCTGCCTGCGCCATCTCTGCCACTGTCTGCAAGGAGCTGGTGGCTGCGGCGACGGCTTCACATCCGATTCCCATCAGCACGAGCGACTGAAGAACACGGCGCGAGCGTGTGCGTGTGATTGGAATACAACACAAGCATCGGAAGCGACAGCATGGACGTCCTGCGCTCGTTGCGGTCGAGAAGCGACTCGTGCGACAGCTTCGCGGTCGTGTCGGTCAGTGATGGGAGCTCGCCTCGCTCCAGCGATCAGGGCGAGTACGAGTTCGATTTCGATTTCGAGAGCTCAGCGGATGATGAAGAAGAAGAGCAGAGTGATGCGAACAATGGAGACGAGTGGGAAGACGTTGGTGACGATGACAACAGCACGGAGACTGAGGAAGAAGAATACGAAAGCAGCAGCACGTTGATGGAGCCGCATGTGCAGCTGCACCACCAGTACTTCAAAGCGGAAGCAAAGGCTAATGAGAGCACCAACAGCGTGGTGCCTGATGAGCCGGAATGCGAGTCGGATCCAGAGCCGATGGAGGAGTGTGAGGCTGTTATTACAGAGCCTCCATCACTGGTTTTTAGCTCGCGAAGCCCGATCATCACGTCTCCTACAGTAGCCGCGAATCGCAGCCCCCAGACAATAGTGCCGCTATCACCGTCGTCCAAGTCTCGGAACGCCAAAGAGGTGCGATTACTCCTAATTCGTATTGATGACTTACGAGTACTGCAAAACGCTGACTCACCTCTCTATTGTTATGTGCTTAGGCTCTGAAGGCGTTCTACCTCTCGAAAGCCAAACAGACCGAAGAGACCCTCAAGCTGATCGTCGTGCGTCCACCGCCACCTCCGCCACCGCAGACCGTCATCCTCCCACTCAAAGCCCCAGGTACCTACCTACCTGACACATAGTCTTTCACTTGCTGGTGTGAAATGCACCTATTGGGTTCTGACGCATGCGGTTGTCTTGTGGTTCTCCTTCTTCTGTGCGTAGTTCGGTACTCGATTGCGGTTCAGGAAGAGGCGATCCAGACTGAGAACGCGCAGAAAGCCCAGGCGGCGCTGCAGCAATTCTACCTGGCTCGTGAGCTGGCAAAGAAGACACGCGCAGCATTGAATCGGTATGCAGTTATTTGGACGTGCCAGCCGAGTGGTACTGGAATTTGTAATCTAATTGTATTGAAATTGGTTCGTTGTTTCATTCAGCTCGAACGAAGCCAAGCTGGTCCAGTCCCAGAGCGGACGGGGCGTACTGCATACTTCAACGGAACAGATCCCGACGTGGGAGACCATGCAGCGCGTGCTGACCAGGTCGGTGACCTCGGTTCTGCTGGTTTTTCTACTGGTAGCTCGACTGACTGACTATCTTGGTGTCAATACAATTTGTGGCTGTTGTACTACTGGCAGGTGATCTTTTCAAGAACCTATTCTGAACTGCGAGTCAAAAGTGCGCCGCCAATGTTTGTAAACTAGATACGCCCTGGAGGGGATACAACCAGCAGAGCTAACCACCCTGGTGCTGTGCCATTCTCTGGGTTTGCATGTGCTGCTAACACAAATAGAGACCAAGAGAGTGTTTGCTGCTCACAAAAAATCGTGCTTTCGTGTGCCCAAGCTCGCGGTCTTTGTACTGCCTTCATGAGCTTTGGCCTTCTAGAAGAAAAAAAAGTGCGCCGAGTGTGGTTCTTTCCTGTCTGTCTATCGTCAGGATATCCACGCGAGCCGCTGGCTGTCGTCGATCTGGCTCAGCTTGACGATCCCAGGCTGCGGTTTGGGGAACTCGCGCAGGTATTTCGCCTTCGCTGCTGAATTGCTATTACTAGTTGAGTTCCCAGCGGAGCCTCCTCTCGCGTTCTTCTTTGCGAGGCTACCACTTGAAGAGCCACCAGCAGGATTAGAAGGTTTCCCCATCAGCAGAGCTGTTCGCGGTCGGTGCTTTGCGAAATCACGGCCACTGGTGCCAACGACACTACTGGACACGCTGTTCGCTAGTGAGGGTCCTGAACTGTTCTGTTTACTGTTTGCAGGAGATCGCACGCGGAGAGCGGGGGCGGACAGCGATTGCGCGAGATGCTGTTTTAGGAAAAAGGTGGATGTTGGCACCATTACCAGTTAGCCTTTGCCATTAAGAAGGGACAGTCCCATAGACCGATACAATACATAAACGTCATGAGAGACTCACTGTTCGCGGGATCGCAAGCGCCGAGGTCGGGATGGGCGAGAGGTACGGCGCTGGGATCGGCTCCGCGGGCACTTCTTCGTACGGCTTAAGAGCATAATTGTGATCATTCTGGCGGTGGTGGAAGGACGGCGAGCTGACCGCGCTCGACAGCGACATCAGCGAGTCTCGCTCGGACCAGTGAAGCAGTTGGTCGGTCGCCAGGCTCTGGTGCAGCTGTGACGAAGCAATGTTGACGCAGAAATTGGTTCAGGTATCCCATACCATACACATATAATCCAATGTGAAGTACCAGGTACTCACATCAAAGCGCTTCCTGGACATCGTGTTGGGGCTCTCGATCCTCGCGGGTCCCTCGACAAACGACTCGCCCTGGGAGAGCACGACCCCGCTCGCCAGCCGGACCGCTGAGGGCAGCGCCGTTGCATTAAAGTCCGACACTTCGGGTGTGAACGGCTGCGCGACTCGGTTGCCGTCGCCCTCGTACTTCCAGAGTCGTCTAGTACTTGCCCCGTTTATCGCAGAGCCGCCAGCACCAGCACCCGCGCCATTCACGATACTCCGCTTGCGCGAGAGCTTGTCGTTCAAGTGCATCACGCCGTTCCCGCTCTTCTTCCTTGCTGTTATTGTCTTGCTCGTCTTCGAAGAAGGTCCTGGTTGTAATAACACGCTCTTGCGCGGCTTTGTCGAGAAGCCAGCCGCGTTGTCGTATAATGAGTCGCCACCGGTGAACTGGGACCAATGGCTCCGACCGGTATGCTGTTGCTGCTGTTCGTCATCTGATAGCAGCAAGTCGCGCGGCACCAGGTCGACGACGTTCGAGAAGCTGTCGACGTTCGACTTCATTCGGATACTGGAAGTCGACGAACTGCTGCTCAGGAGCACCTCTTTCTGGAGCAACGGCGGGGTACTCTCGACGATTTCCATCTCCATCGACATTTTCGCATCCGAGTTCGCCGGCGCAAACGCGCGGGCGACCGTCGCCCATTTCGAGAACGACTGCTTCTTCTTAAACGATGCGGTAAGCTCCTTCAGACACTGGGCTCGCCACGCTCGGGTATCCTACAAAATAGTAGAAGTAGTTAGTAGCACAAGGCGATTTTTTGTTTCAAGATAGGTTATTGAGGAGGTAAGCTAGGCGACCCCGATACACAAAACAAACAGGTTTCCCATAGAAAATAACTAGCCATTCGTACCGGTTTCTCGTCTTCTTCTTCGGGTAGCTCCTGGATCTCCGGGATCGCCAGGTGGCTCACGCTGCGGTCGAGTACGGCTGGACAAAGACACGCATCTTGTTAGGCATACGATAAAGACCCCATACTGAATCTAATCTATAGCCTACCTTACCTTTGTCTGCAGCCTTCCGTCGAGTTCGCGGGAGTCCGATACTACTAGCACCTCCGAGTTTCTCAGGCGAGCCACTACCGCGCGAGTCCCGAGACGGAGACGATGAGGCAAATCCACCTCCACCAGTCGTTTGGAGTAGTCCTTTCTCAGACGAGCTGCTCATCGCGTCATTCTGAGTCTGCTGATGCCGCTCGTCAGGGGATCTGCATGGCAGGCTGCGCACCGAGTGGCGGTCGCGCGCACTCGGCTCGGGAGCCCCTTCGCTCTGGAAACTGGGCTCCGGGATCGACGCTTCGCTCTGAAGCACGGCCGCGAAGATCGCGTCCACGACGCTGCCCGCGAGGTGGTCCGAGAGTCGCGCGATCGCGCGGCGCGCCAACGAGTGCTGCTCGTAGAACACGTTCGTCTCGGTGAAGAGCAGCTCCACGAGCGCGAGCACCACGGCCTCGCTCTCGTCTTCGTCCACGCTGGCGAACTCGTGGAGCACCGCGGGGTCCACTGCGATGATCTGCTTCATAGTGATGAATGCGAGGTGGAGAACTAGTGAGTGGCTCAGTCTCGCTTCATTTCCATGGACGCAGTGAGCGCGTGACTGAATGTGAGGCGGTTGATAGTTATAGTGTGGGCAGACAGACAGACAGAGAGGCAGGCAGACGGCTCAGCAACTCCAGCGAGCGAGTGAGTTGCCTCCCCATGGAGAACGCGCTATTCTTGCTTCGATGAAGGAAGGAAGGAGGGCTTCCTCAAATAGAGCTTTTGGTTACCCATGGGTGAAAACACACTGGGTTCAAACAGGTGTTCATGGGCAGCCTATTTGCACCCGTTAACAAAGAAGTCTACTAGTTTATTAACAGTTTGTATCGAAATTAGTAGACTTCTTTGTTAACGGGTGCAAAATGGCTGCCCATGAACACCCGTTTGATACAATGTGGGCGAATGTATACTGTTAAATAACTATTATCTCGTGTACGCGGCAGGGTGAACAAGAATAACAAGAAGCTGGCCCGGCCAAGCGCTGGAGGTGTACTGGATCATACGGCGCGTCCAGCTCGCCGCTCGCGACGCTCAAGGAGCACCACCCCGTGCAGGCGACGACCGTGACCCACGGTCGACTTACATGGAGCTCTTCGGCATCGACCGACCCCCGGTCATCACCATGGAGCCCACCTTTCGGAAAGGCGTTCATCATTGACTTCCATCATCCCTTTGGAAAAAGAAGCCGCATTCGTTCATTTTGCGAGCGAGAATGGAGGGCATGGGGCGACTCGGACTGATGGGGATCGTCGGACACTTGAGTCGTAAACTCGTTGTCGACCAGCGAGGAGGCGTGGTACGGCGGCGGGGAACCCAGGGCTTGCCGACTTGCTGTGCTACTCTTGCGCTGGCTATCGATCAAGCAATAAATGTCAGACAGCAGACGGGCAG
>JAASFI010001011.1:0-12807 GCA_023333705.1 Globisporangium viniferum | reverse complement strand
CCCCAATACAAACAACCACTTCCTCCTCCAAGCTTCTCCCCACCTCGACTCCTCTCTCCTCCGTCTCACGTCTCGCCTCCATCGCCACGCACTCGCCGCAGCACGCTCGTCCGATCCATATCACTCTCCTCTTGCTTCCTCGCCAGTCCAGCGCTCATCTCGCTCGGTCCTTCGGCTGTACCGTCTGTCCTCGCTTAAGTGCGAGCGCGATCAGACCGTCTGTACTCGCTGAAGTACGCGACCTCCTTACACAAACCGTCTTGCTTCCGGCAGCCGTGATTGTCGTGCGCGACAAGAGCTCGAAAAACACCGCTGTTTGATCCGCGTTGTAGATTGTCGTGATCTCCTCGATCTCAGCCGTTCTCGCAACTTCTTCAGCGAAGGCCTTCGCTCGAGCCAACGCGGCGGAAGGGCCCGTATGCCCGGTGTGCGTCTTCACTCGGAACGAATAGCGGTGGGGCTTCATGAAGCCGCTCTGCCACTGCCACGAAGCACCAAACACTTCTCGAGGAATCCCAAGCTCCTCAGCTTCTTCAAATGCGCGCATCTTCAGCATCGCCGACGAGACTGGCACTCCGTCACGACGAAAGTCGTTAATCCACTTGACGATTGAGGCTTCTGCAGCGTGAGGCAGCGTCGTGGCGAGACCGCGACTGCGCGCGCGCTGTTGATGCGCCGTACTTGTCGGTCGAGTGCTGGCCTCGATACGCTCGCGCCGCTGGTTCCACTTGCTCACAAGCTTGCGCTTCGCGCAGCTCCTTGAGTCTGCAACGCCAAGGAAGAACCGTGCAATCGTGGAGGCGATGTCCGTCGTGGGTAGTAGTCGATCACCTTCAGCTTGAACTGATAGTCGTACGGCTGCCTCTTGAATTTCTTCTCGCGCCCCCCGCCGCCATTGACGCGACGTCGGCCGACTGGCTTCCCCATCAACAGTTTAGAATCGGATCTGCGAGCGACGCAGGCAAAGCGTTGGTTGGCTGTCCTGGTTTTCCTAGTTTTAAGCGGCCACATCCTGGTTTTATTTATGCACGTAATTACGTGTGTGTGTTTAAAATGCTTCAAATAGAAGGCGCCACCTTTGACATGGGGCCACCTTTGACATGCATTTTAGGGTACTGGTAGATCAGGAGCTCCTCTGGACGTGGAGAGACATCATGCTGCTGCTACGACGAAGCGCTGCTCATCGAGCGCTGTCTGCGCGTACGAGAGCGCACTGCGCTGGTGTCGCAGAGCCCGCCGTGCAGCGTTGCCGAGTCGCGGCTCTCTCTTGGTCGCAGCAGAGCAGCTCAGCTTCGCGTCTGTTTACGACGACCACCACAAGTGCAACCGCTGATCGCACCAAGAAGAAGAAGAAGTACCACAACGAGCCGAGTCTGCGCGTGCGCGTTGTGCCCATGTTCACTGACAACTACGGTATGTGTGTGATGTGTATTTGTGCATGTGCTCGTTGGTAGATAGGCAATGGTGATTTTATTTTGCTCATTTCGGTTGACGTTGTAATTGCAGGCTTTGTGGTGGTGGACGAGAACAACCAGACGATGTTCGCCGTGGATCCCGCGGAGCCGTCGAAGATCCTGAACGTGCTCAAGGAAGAGGAGACGACCAAGAAGCGCGAGTTCCTGGGCATCCTGACGACCCACAAGCACGCGTACGTTCGTTTACATCAAGGGGTTTGTGTAGCAACTGTGTTGTTGGGATAATGAGCATTAAACGCTTGCTCTTTCGTGTGTGTCTCTACACTTGTAGTGATCACTCTGGCGGTAATGAGGAGCTCGCGAGCAAGTATTCAGATCTCATGGTGGCGGGACCCGAGGGCGAAGAGATCCCAGCGCGCAACCGTCCACTGAAAGGCGGCGAGAAGTTCAAGATTGGCGCGACGAAGATCCGAGTGCTCTCGGTGCCTTGCCACACAAAGGCGCACCTCGCGTACGTCGTGACGGGCGACCCAGAGACCCCACCGCTGCTCTTCCCAGGCGACACGCTCTTTGTGGGCGGCTGCGGACGCTTCTTTGAAGGCACCGCGGAGGACATGTACCGCGCTCTGTACGAAGTGATCCTGACGCTACCAAAGGACACGCGCGTCTACTGCGGTCACGAGTAAGTTCGCTTCTCTTTGATTTGTCCAATGCTATTATACGTGGTAAGTTAACCGTGCACTTTGTATATAACTTGTTTTGTGCAGGTACACCATGTCGAACTTGCGCTTCGCGTTGAGCGTGGACCCGTCGAACAACGTGCTGCGAGACAAGATCGCGGCCGTGCGCATCCGCCGCTCGAAGAACCTGCCGAGCATCCCGTCGACGCTCCGCGAAGAGATGCTCTACAACCCGTTTCTGCGCGTGCACAACGACGTGATCCGCAACGCGGTGGGCGGCTCCGACCCCGTGAGCGTGCTCGAGAACCTGCGCAGACGCAAGGACTCGTTTGAATAACAAGCTGGAGCCGCGAGCTTTGGCATAGCGAGAAATCATGCAAGGAAGCTTTGGTCGATAAAAACAATCAAATAAGAGTCTATTATCCTAAATGAATCCCGTGGATATGAAAATGCAGCGACTATTCTATCTAGCGTGACTCCTCTAGGATGGACTTGGCTTGCAGCGCCGAGCTCTGGAGCACCGCCACTTCTTCGCTCGCAACTTCCAGCAGCGGAACCGTCGCAGATTTGGCGTTGGTCATTTGCGACAGGAACGTTGACCACCCGATGCTCACGAAGTTGATGTAGAGGATCCGGTACTGCAGCGGCACAAAGTTGAACGTGAACAAGTGCACGAGCGGCCACACCATGTAGTTCACGCGCAGCGTGGGTGGCACTTTCTCCTTCGCGACCTGGAACGCGTCCACCACGCTCTTGCCTTCCAGCGACTGCGTCACCGTGTAGAACGTTGTTGAGATGAACGGCGCGAAGAACACCTGGTCCATGCCGATCTTCTTCACGACCGCCATCGCCGTCGAACCTGGCGCGAGCTTCTCGATGAAGTTGTACCAAGTGTGCGCGATCGGCGCGAAGCCGAGCCCACCCCAGACCATCATGCGCACAGTGCGCTTGGCACTCTGCATCGAGGCGTCGCGCTGGTCCTTGCGCTCTTGCTCGTAGTCGACGAACCTGTCCACGAGCTGGAGCTCTTCCTGTTCCTCGGCACCAGCGTTGCGACCCTCGAGGTGCTGCGCGATCCGATCACCGACGCCGAAGAGGATGCCCGACGTCACGCACTTGGTCAGCAGCGGCTGCTTGCGCAGACAGTCGTCGTAGAAGACGCGGAAGCTGCGCATGGTCACTGAGGAGAGAGGGGTGGAGGAGGAGAACGGGATCTGGGAAGCTCCGCTGCTCCGAGCCGAGTGGTGCTGCGTGCCGCTGCTGACTGACTGATAATGTCCTCTCTTTGGTCGATCGGCTTTTTTTACCAGAGAGAGAGGGCTTTGTGTCTGAGATTGGAGTGGCTATTTTCGTGTGTATTGCATGCGACATGTGATGGCACTGAAACCGCTCAATTTTCTAATTGTTTGTTGAATTTACGCTATACATTAGAAGCATGATCGGTTTCGCAATCAGTTAAACTCAACTTAGCTGAGAGAGAAGAAGAAAGAAGAGATGTAACCCTCCAGCTCTTTCCCAGCTTGGGTTACCTTTTAATGTATCCCGAGGGTTACACTTGCAAGAGTTGAAGTTTGTACAAGAAGCCAAAGACCAGAGGACTGAGCATGGATGCGCCTGAGCTAATGCACGTGCCGCGCAGGTGATCCCGACGAGCACGCCCAAGGAGGAACAGCGCGTGTGCCACCAATAGATAGAGAGCATCACCTGCGGCTGTGTGATGACGTCACGCAAGCCCACGCACCGGTCTGGCTCTGGTACGAAAAGAGAGAGAGGACGCCACGCAAACATGTTGATGCTGCACAAGTGCTCATTGCGTTACGTTCTGTGTATGTATGTATTGTTCAATAGGTAGAGACCCCGGTGTGGACAATGCACTCTCATCCTCGCCACCATCTACGTCTCCGTACAGCTCGGCGGCGAACACGCGGCGCAAGAACTCGATCAGTCTCCTCAAGCGCAGGTCGTCGACAACACTTCCAGCGCTCCCTGTGACGAAAGGCGAGCAGCTCTGCGCGCTTGTCTCGCAAGCGCTAAAGCAGCATCTGGCGGTAAACTCCATATTCGTCGACGTGCAAGACGCGAGCTGCGCGCAGCTGCAGTACCGCCTATTGGGCTCAAAGCGCTACTGGTATCGATCCGTGAAACAGGAGAAGCAGGGAGCGAAACGATGGGAAGTGAAGATCTACGAGATCCGGTGCCGCAAGTCGGTGCTCGGCAACGTCGCGAACCTCAACTGGAGCTGTGTCGAAAGGCTCGCAAGCACGGACTCTTTTCTCAAGCAGGTCGGCTTCTTTGACACTGAAAAAGCCGCAACAACCGCCTGTGAGGCAGCACTTAAGGCACGCGACGTGACAAACCCGTTCACTGGGAGCCACATCTTAAAGACGCCTCTTTCCAATGAGCTCGTCAAGTTTTTCCAGATCCAGATCGTCTCGGAGGCTTTCCAGCGGAGGAATCAGCGCGAGCGGCTTCGTGTCATTTATGAAATTTTGCTCGACAAACTCCACAAGCACGCAGACGAAATTGGTGGTGGTGCTGGAGATTTACACGGCACAGCAGTGACGCCACTAGCAGCTGTAGCATCATCTCCACTTGCAGCGATTGGTGGCGGTTCATTGGACTCAGCCAACACAGTGTCGTCAATCCATTTGCGAGGTTTCAGCGGTTGCGTGGGCGAAAGCGTCGCCAGGTTGCCGATGTGGCGCTACCTTAACGTGCACTTCAACATTGTCGCGATGACTCCGTCGCAGTGGAAATCTGGGATTAGCAGCAGCAGTAGTAGTAGTAAGTCGCCTCTCTCTCTCATCGCAGACACGGAGCGCTTTGGACCCAGTCATCTTGCAAACGACCGCGCATTGAGCATCAACACGTCGCTGCTGCCCGTGTCGCGAGGACTCTCGGAGCTCGTGTCGCTCAATCAGGAAGACATCCAGGCTCGCGCGAAGAGCGTGCTCCCGCATTTCTACCACGGACTGCCGAACGAGCTCAAGCGGATGATCGCGGAAGAGCAGGCAAAAGCCGACCAAGTGCTGCTTCAGAGCGCCGCTGGCGCGAACGGGTACCAGAAACTTCTGAAGAACACGGAAGGCTCGTTTGTCAAGAAGTATCTGAAGAGAAGGCGCGAGTACGCCCAAGTCGCACTCAAGCTGCAGCGATCAGTGAGGATGAAGAGCCAAACCAAAGTGCTGCGAGAGATCTTCCAGCGACAGCGCAGCGCACTTGTGATTCAGAGACTAGCGCGAGGTCACAGGGCGAGAAAGTACGTGAGAGCCTACTTTCGCGTGATGACATGCGCAGCGCTGATCGCCCAGTCCGTGTATCGCTCGTATATATCTCGGCAGCAAACGAAAGCTCTACGAAAGCGGATGGAAGCAGCTGCGCTCGACATCCAGCGAGTGTACCAGGGCCACCTCGCGCGCAAGTACGTTCGCTGGGTGAAGCAGCTCGCGGACAGCGCGATCGCAGTGCAGCGTGTGATTCGGGGATACATGGCACGTCAGCGTGTGAAACGCATCCGTGTGGCCCGATACAAGCTCAAAGTGGTGATACCAGCGTGTAAACTGATTCAGCGCGTGTGGCGTGGCTTTCGAGCACGCCAAATCGCGAAAGCAAAGCGAGCTCTACGAGAAAAGCTCGAGGTTCTGCATCCAGCAGCATTGCGCATTGAGAGACTACTGCGTGGGTACTTGGCGCGCCGCCTTGCCTGCAAATTCCGAGAAGCTAACAAAGCAGCGCTACAGATTCAAAAGTTCTGGCGATCACTTCGATACTACAAGAAGTGGATGGAGTTGATGGAATTGCGGCGGAGAGACCGTATGGCGTCCCGGCTCGGCGCGATCGGGAGAGGGTACGTCGCGCGCAAGTTCTTCAAGCGTGAGAAGAGGAAGAAGTATCTCAAGTGTGTGCTGCAGCCGGCTGCTGTTAACATCCAGCGCGTGTTTCGAGGGCACATGGTACGCAAGAACTTGGAAGAGCTGCGCGATAAAACCGAGGCTGCGATCACTCTGCAGCAAATGTGGCGCAAGCAGTCGAAGATCAAGACGATTCAGGACAAACTACGGGGTTTCCGAATTGCATTGCGAAATGCAAAGACGTCGCAGATCCAGCGTTCGTATCGCTGCTACCGTGCCAGACAGCAGCTGTTGTATCTGCAGATGTCGTATCAAGCGCGTTATGGGAAAGCTGCGGTTGCGATTCAGTCAGCGTGGCGCAGCCATTGCAGTCGCGTGCAGCTCAAAGAGTTTCGCTTTTGCTCGCTCATTGAGCGGAAAGCGAGCGCACTGACGCAGTGGAAAGAATCGCGTGAGATGATTGAATTCGACATGTTTGACACGCGTGCAGACCTGAAACGCGTGATCAAGTACAAGGCAAAATCTCTGAGGCGCATCAAAGAGCTGAAAGAGATGCGCATCGAGTGGGAGCGCCGGCAGCCTGTCGTCGAGAAAGAGCTCAGTACGTTGACCGAAGAAGATCTGGATCGTGGGTGGGGTGAAGCGTTCCAGACCGAAAAACACATTCTGCACTACTCCTTGGAGCTCAGCGGCGAGGATATTCTCTCACGCAAGCAGCAGGTGCGTGAATACGATGCCGAGGTTGACGATCTGCGAATCGAGCTGGAAGACCTCGAGCGAGACCTGGAAGAGTGCATCTTAGGTGAAACCATGGAGCTCGAGGCTTATCGCGAACTGGAGATGAACCATGCTCGCAGCATGTTTGCTGACGAGAAGGTGCGTAAAGTCCGTCTCCAGCGCATCCGATGGCGCGTGAAGAGCGATCGCAAGAACATTGTGCTGCGGCAGCGAGACGATCTCAAACTTATTGAAAAGGAGCAGTTCGCAAAACGACAAGTGCAAGAGCTGGGTGTGCTGTCGTTTGAAAAGAAACAGTTCATGCAGCAGAAGCTCGAGCAAGCGATCGAGAAAGCCGCGGTCTGCACTTCGCAGCAGAACTTGCTCAAGGTGGAGGTAAAGCACGATGCCGGCATTATCCACGGGCTGAACGAAGGGATCCAGAAGATGAAATCGATTGTCGACGAGTACTCGTTCGAGTTTCGGCTGCCAAAAGCAGACATTCGAGAGCAGCAGCTGCCCGGTGCTTCTTCGTCAAAAATGTGTGCCGACTGCGGTCGGATCACGTGCGCTTGTGATGCCAGTCATCTAAGCGCTGACCAGACCAAGCGAAAGAGTACAAAAGGCAATCAGAGTGATGGGGTGGCTGGGAAAAGCAAAGAATTAAACAGCAACTTGGCTCGGCGCAACGACAGACTTGCGAGACGACCCAAATATCAGGATTGACGGCGAATGCGATGTGGTTCGATGATGTCAAAGAACGTGAGAGACAGTCATTCGCTAGACTTCCCTAAGACGACCGGAAAGTCAACTTCTTGCAAACTTTGTCACAGAGGATCCTTTCCATGACACACGCGGTAGTGTAACAGGAATGGACTAACGTTACTACTCTCTTTCTCTGAGCAGCAAGTAAGCGAGAATTCGGGAATTTCTGAGAGCCTGCGGTGCAAAATCTCGGAACCTGTGCATCTGATGCTCTGATGCTCTCGACATCGTCACGACAGAGCTACTTTACGAGTCGAGCTCTCACAACAAAACTTGACAAAGCGAAGCGTCAGTCTACAATTTGCGTCGAGCTGAGAAAACCCGCCGACTGTTTTCTTCTGCCACCCAATGGGGCTCACCTCGAAAGGAGAGGTGAAGTTTGATCCAAATGCTTCGACCGCGTACTGTTACGAGATAGCGATGGAAGCGGATGCCGTCACTCTGTGGCTGGAAGACCGCGCTACCAAACACCAATGGTAGTAAACAAGCACTACACGTAATGCTCGTGGGCTGCTGTGGCGGTGAGGTCAACTGCAAATGGTCGTGGCTAACCTTTGTGCCAACTTTGTGATTGTTTTGTTGGTGCAGGAAATCGGTGGAGCTCAAATTGGCTGACATCGTGACACCTGAGAATGCGATTCCTCTAGCGTCCTTGACGACTACACTACGGTACGGTGCTGCGCTTTGACAGGCAGAGGCAAACGAACTGCTTTTCCTTTCTGAACATCTTGCCCTCTTGACGCTCTTTGTATCCTCCTCGCTGGTGTAGATATTCCGCAACTGCCTTGAGTCCGAGTCGTGTGACGACGCGGCAGTGTCGATGTGGGATTGTTTTCCAAGCAGGCGACGATGATGTGGATTTTATCGTCGAGTTTGTGATGCTGTTGAAAATGTCCAGCGCGTCGTGGAGACCAGCGTACCGGTTCCCGATGAAGCGCATTGCGCTCGAGCGCTGCGACATCTTGGAAGCCAGGATCCGCGACCTGAAGGATGCGCTGAAGGAGAAAGTGGAGCTACAGCAGCAACAACCTCAGACCTGCGTGGAAGCCGCTGAAGCGACAAGCGAGACGGGCGTGGTGTGTCTGTGCGTGTCGTCAACCGAGCCGATACCTTAACATTCGTATTTGACGTGGGGGTATTTTGCTCAGGGCAATGGCAACCGAACTTCAAAATTACTCCCTCTGGGTACATCCGATTCGTGAGAGCTGGGACCTATCAGTTGGATCTGATCATAAGTCACTGCCGTGGCGATGCGAGTCATGACCACTCTGTCTTCGAGATCTGCAAGAATAGGCGCTGGTGTCGACCTGCTGAAGAAACTGAGAAGGCGAACGGAGGAGCTATTGAATTTGCATGCCAATCACTGATCCTGAAAATGGAAAAGAATGGCGTGATCACTGTCAAGCACACGGGCATGGGCAGTGCGGCAGCGGGATCGACCTTGTGGATTCATTTGATCGAGTAAATCGCAACGAAGGTCGGGTAGTCGTTTTGCACGCGAGTTTCTGGATGGTTAGAGTTGGATAATGTTCGTTTTCATTGCGTAATCGGCGCAACTAATTCAAGTGTTAGCCGTGTGATTCTCAGCATCTACCGTCGTTCATTCCTAGCTTAGTCGTCCGACCAGTCCGAGGCTTCGGACATACTGAGAGAGTCGGCTCGCTCACGCAGTCCGATCATTTGCTAAGATAAACATTGCAATAGCAGGATCATAGCAAAAATGTCAGATAACTGTGTGGACCAGCCAATTCTTGGTCAACAATGAACTGATACAAGTTGTGTGTGTGGCTTACCGTCTCAAACGCCATGATTGGAGCCTTCGGTTCCTCCACCTTTGGAGGAGGAATTGGACGCGTCGACACTGGTTTTGGTCCTTCGGCGTCTTGCTTTTTCTTAATGCTTCGGATTTGCGCCAGGAAATCGTTCTATGGACGTAGGAAAACATACACACAAACACGAATCATCAGGATAAAGTAGAACACAATCAATCACGGAAAATCATAAATATGACGCACCTCGTCCTCGTTCGAAGCCTTGTCATTGTCGGAATCATCGCCACGGTCGTCCACACTTCCGTCATCCGACATCTCAACCGACGGCAGTCGTTTCCTTCGATCATCGTTCGAGGCTGGAGGTGGTGGCGGCGGTGGTGGCTGAGCAGTGGTCGGCGCAGTAACTTCCTTCGCTGTGAGCACCGGCACCTGCTTCGCAAACCGCTCGCGGTCTCGCTTCTGCTCCAGCTGGTCCTGCTTGCCACTGATCGCGGCCTGTCGACGGAGCATGCGCTGTTTCATCTCATCTGCGATCGAGAGCGGTTTGTTCGACGATGCCTGAGGATCCACGTTTTCATCAGAGCCAATAGCAAAACAACAAAAGAGTTAGTTCACTGCTGGGTACAACAATACAGGATCAAAGGAACAAACAAACAAAAAGCAACGCACCCCTGGCTTATCAATCGGATCGGCCTTCTTTTCTCCGACTGTCACCTTTCTCAACTTCATGCCTGGGTTGCGAATCTGGTCCAAAAGACTCGCGACGGGGTTCTCTTCAGCTGCTGGTGGTGGCGGTGGGGCGTCCTAGAAAATCGCAACCAAGAAATTTTACAGATTGTTAGTAAACAGCACGCGATATCGTAGTACAAATCGTCATCAAACTGGCAGGAGTGTGCTATGTATGATACCTCTTGAGCTGCTGCTGCCGGTGGAGGCGGAGGAGGGGCGTCGTCCTGGTCGTAGCTCATTGGCGGAGGCGGTGGAGGTGGAGCGGAGTCGTCATCACCAAAATTGCTGCTTGGAGGCGGTGGCGGAGGAGGTGGCGCGTCACTTCGTGAAAAATCCACGTTCGGACCTGGTGGTGGCGGTGGTGGAGGACCGTCGACTGGTCCGATCTGGAAATTCTGCTGCGACGGCTCGAGCGCCGATGGCGCATCCGAGAAATCCGCGACAGGAGGCAGGTCTGGCAGCGCTTTGCTGTTCTGGAACAGCGATGGCGCAATCGACGCGTTCGCTCCGCCTTCATAGTTGTAGGCGACGATACCAGCGAGTGGCAAATTCGCTGGCAGTTTCTTGGAGAGGTCTTCAATCGCACCAAGCGACGGGTGGAAATCGTAGTTGAGTCCCGACACACTGGGCTAAAGACACACAATAACAAACAGTCAGGTTACTCTGTGCAAGGTTGAGAGAAGACTCCATTAAAGGAAAACACATACCAGCTCATCGCCATCTCGGAGCGTCTTTGGCGCACTCGCGAGCTCCTTCCGCTTCTCTTCTTCTTCTTCAAAGTCGGTGCCAAGCAGATTGTCCCAAGAAGAGTACTGCGCAGACGAGTCAATCACAGACCAGTTGGAGATTAGCGCCATCATTCGTTTGTATCCCAATATCGCACACACCAAGCAGAAAAAGCGTCCTTACTTTCTGGTACGGGTTCTCGCCCGAGTTGAACAGCAGCACGCTGCCGACAGACGGGATGTACTCGGGCAAACGTCCGAGACCTTCCATGGTCATGTCCACCTCGGCGCGCTGCGTTTCCTGGTACAAATTCACTTTCTCGTACATTTCCACGACTTCCGTCATGATCTGTCCGCGCTGCGCTGGGGGCAACGGCTCCTAAACACGATTCCAGCGTTCGTACGTACAAGGTGTTAGATATTGAATGCTTAGTACGAAAGAGAGCACAAGCATTCGAAGAAAAATCGCAACGTACCGCTGGCAAAAAGTGCGTGTCTTCGTCGGCATCAGGCACGATGATCGGTCCATCGGCGTACTGCTTGTCATGGAACAGCGTCTTCGTCGGCGCCAACACTAAAATGTGAAACACATAATATACCAACAATGCGTCAGCAACACACTCACATAAACGCAATCGTTCTCTCTCTCTCTCTCTCTCATCAACACACAACCCAATCAATACCTTTGGGGGCCGGGTACTTGGACGTAGAAAACACCGTCGTGGGCTTGTTGGACGTGCGGCGCTCCGTGAGCTTGTTCACCTTGGCCTGGCAGACGCGGATGCGCTGGTCGATCGCCCCCACGCGGTCCTTTTCGAGCCCCACTTTGTGCACGAGGCGGTTGAAGATGTCGCCCACGACCGCGTCTAGCTGCGAGAGCTGCTTGATGACGTCCTTGGCCACGAACTGCGGGCGCAGGTCCTCGTACACGCGCTCGATGGCGTACACCTGGGTCGTCTGCATCTCGCGCGCTCTTGCTTCGCTCGCCTGCTCGGGCCGCTCTCTCTAGCGGTGTCTTGTTCTCTTTCTCTCTCTCTCTCTCTTCTCCCTGTTGATCGCCTTGGCGTTGTGTTTGCCTTCGCTTCTGACTTCAATTCGAAGAGCAGAAGGACTGCAATTCTCTGTTTGACACAAAGACAAATATGTTTTTTCGCCGCGTGAAGTAACATTGAATACGCGGAACAGACAATTTAGTTGTTATAAGCGACAAGAGAAAATCTATTAAGCATATCTTTAAAATATCCAAAAATATTTTGAAGAGGTATTTTTATCACTAGAAACATAAATCTGAGCTTTAAAACCATGGACATCCCTCATAAAACTGAGCCCCCAGGAATTTCACTATCAAACCCATCCTAATCGAGCACATTTCATGAGACCTGAGCCCTGTTCAACAGAGAGCTCACTTGACGTTTGTAAAGAATGTATGGCGTGAACAGGTTCGCGGAAAAAGTGGCGTAACCCTCACTATTAATTGAGCGCGATGTTTGCGAATGTTGACCGAGGACAGACAGACGACATTTCAACTATTGTTTAGCTGGCTCGCGTTCAGTCCACACAAGAGGCAACGTAAAAGCAACTTGAAGTTCTATTTCTCCAAATTTGGACAAATAAGTAGCACAATATTGTCAATGTACCTTAAATGTTTTCACAAGCAGTCTTCGAACTTAATCTGAAAGTGGATGTGAACCGAGGACAGACAAGCAACCTCGTGAGACCTCAACGGATAACATCCGAACTAGCGTTCGATCAACATTTTCGATATATAGAGAAAATAAAGATAACATTTCTGAAAAGTGTAGCTCGAATGTTATCTGAGAACGGAAATACCAGCAACCTCATGAGACCTGTGAGATTCCGGTAATACTCTGGAAAAAAATCCAGAGAATTGCTCGTCTTTCAGTCCGCCACTGTTGTCACCTCTCTCATCTATCACTTCTTGGTGCAATTTACAGTAACATAACGAACCACTGTAAGATCCCAAATATCAACCTGCTACACTACACACACTTTTAGATGTACAACAGAGCACTTTTCTTTCCTACACGTGGCTTTGAAAGGGAAAGTTTTTCATTTTCACAAAACAGAGGCTGCTAGTTTATGATCCTTGATACAATGTCAGGTGTCCAAATGAATGAGGACGAGCAAACTCT
>JAASFI010001010.1:0-12812 GCA_023333705.1 Globisporangium viniferum | reverse complement strand
CCGAGCCCCGCTCTCGCAACGTCCGTGCAGACGAGAAAGTACGACACGAGCGCCGCGAGAATCCCCCACCACGAAATCGAGAGCCGCGTACTCAGGATCTCCCGCGTTGTGGCACGCTGTACTAGCCGAGTTGAGACGATCCACTTGGCACGGGAGTTGCTGGAGCTGGCGGTCAACCCGACAGGTTCTGCCTGGCGGAGGGCTCTAGAGCCTCGAGTTTGCCGTGCGTCATGTACGGTAGGTAGCGCCTTCTCAATATATACTTTCGCCATCGAAGTCGTGGTATTTTGAACACCCCGCGTAAGCGGCATTCTGCCCAGCGCCGTCTCCTCTACTGTAGCTCCGCTTGCGAACTGGTACTGTGGGGCTAACCTTGCGAGCAGTGTAGTGTCCGCATCCGAATAAACAATTGGCCCCGAACTGGAGAACTCAAACTGTACGAGCCCATTTTTAGCAGTGACTTCCGGAGGTTAGCAGGCTGAGAATAGCGCCATGAGACGGAGCTTCGAGTGCGTTTCACGTGCAGTCAGCCACTCACAGAAAGAGGTTGGTCTGGTGACACATGTAGAGCGGTCATGTCGCTCGTGCACGTTCGCTCGTGGTAAACAGTATTGGGTATCCTGGCACTACTGTATCATTGAGCGTGGGAATTTTCGGGCTTGAGGCGACTGGCTGTTTACTCGTGACACGAGTCGCTAATGTTTGTTTCACTCCTCCACACCACTCACTCACACCACCTCCCACCTCCGGTACAGGACAGGTCGCGATTGCGCGAACTACTCCTTGACAAGACATCGGACTTCTCACCAGAGTCGAACAACGGAGGGCTTGAATGTTGTTGTACCCATGAGACCCCAAATTTCGAGAATCGCTAGGGCATACCTGGTACGTACCACAGGCATTTGAAGTGTACCGTATGAAGCAAAGTATCCACATGGACAGAACGTGTGGTTATATTGATGTATTTTGCAGATGTCATTTGCCAATTGCATTGCCGCCTACCCTTCTACGATACTACTTGTCTTCTTAGAGAAACGACGAGGTCGCGCGCTGCACTTCGAGCAGGTTGTGGATCACCACCTCGGGCGTCGTGCCGATGCAGCGCGTGATCTCCTTCTGCGCGACGTAGTCCAGCTGCAGGAACCGGAAGAGCACGTGCGCGTCCAGGAAGCTCTTCTTCCACTTCTGCTTGCTCCACGCGTCCATGCGTCCGCTGTGGCGCTGCGAGTTCGTCTTGAGCGTCCGGAAGTCGCGAGGGTTCAGCGCGCAGTTCTGCGGCAGCGTGTTGATCATCACGTTCTGCAGTGTGAACAGGCGACGGAACACGCGCTCGCTCACTGGGATCAGCGCGCCGACGCTGCCTTCCGAGCTGCCCAGGATGTTCACGTACGCGATTGGAGACGAGCTGTTCACCGGTGGCACGAGTTTCCGGAACATACTGGAAATCTGGACCCCGAGATGGAAATCTCCCGTGCGCAGCAGGCGCTGTCCGCCGCGAGACTCAATGTCGTTCGGTGCGAACTGCATCACGTGCAGGTTCTCTTCCATGTCCACAGTCAGAAGCGCCAGACGCTTCTCAAAGAGATTGAACTCGGTCGCTGAGACAGCGAGCGGTTCATAATCCTTCGCGAGCAGCACCAACTGTCGCTGCTTCTCCTTCCAGCGGAGAAAGTGCACGCTCTTGTAGACGTCGCCGTACATGACAAAGTCCTTCACGATGCTGATGCTCACGATGAACATCTGCGCGTCGTAGAACGCACAGCCGATCAGCTGCTCCGACTTGAACTCGTACACGATCAGCTTGGAGCCGATGGCCGCGATCACGTACGGACCCAACTGGGAGACCATCGAGATCGCACCCTGGCGATGCTCCTTGATGAAAATCAACTTGAGCTTCGGCAACTTCCCACTCGTGGAGCCGCTGTGGTTCACGTACTGCGCGTAGTCGACTTCGTAGAGCAACAATCTGCCTCGACCGCTCTCATCTTCGCCATGCGGACCCACGTAGCCAGTCCCCACGACGACGTACGGACGTTTCCGCTTCGCCCACTCCTTCGACGTCGATGACACTTCTTCTTTCATCAGCGACGAGTCGTACAAGTACATCACCTTCACGCTCAACACCACTTCGTAGCGCTCAAAGTGCACACGGAAAACGCCGTTGCGCTCCCAGTCACCGTACTCGTTCGTCTGCACGAGGCGCAGCTCGTACACGTCTTCCTCCGTGTGCATCATGTCCTCCACTGCGAAGTCCGGAAACATCTCTGCCGTTGGAGCCATCACGTTGCTGTTATTGCCGCCAGGACCGTCGCCACCGTCCTCGCCCTCTGCTTCTTCAAACTCGTCTTCGTTCTCAGTCGCTCTCTCTGCTTCTGCAGGCGTCATCTTCGTGCTGCACACGACCGCGAAAGTCGGGGTCTCGAGTGCCTCGGACACGCCACCTGGACCGTGGTTGCCCAGGTAGAGCATGTGGTGAATCGTCGCTCCAAACTCCGCCTTTCGAAGCACAAAGCCGCCGCTCGATGGCAGCAGCATCGTGGTTTTGCTCGAAGGAAGCTCGCACACGCGAAGAGCTCCGCTGGAATGGAAGTAAATGAACCCATTTGGACAGTTCCAGTGATGGAACGGCGTGAAGCTCAGTACTGGAACCGTCACTCGTTGCGGTGCGTTCGCTGATGCTGCTGGAGGCGGCGCAGTGTTCACGCACATGGGCACGAATGACGGAAGACCGCGCTCGCTCATAATCCACATCGGGTGAGCGCCTCGGAAGAATGCGCCACTCATGTTGTTCACATTGTCGAATCGGGTCAGCATCGGGTACCGGAAGCCCGCTCTCAGCTTTGCCAGCACAGCACTCGTGTTCGCCTCGGGGTTGTTGCCGCTCTCGTTGTGACTCGTGCCCGCCTTGGCTTTCGGCGGCAGAAACGGTCGCGTGATCAGATCCGTTCCCACGCGTGCAAACTGGAAAGAGATCGGTGTGCCACTTGACGCTGTCGTGGTTGGTAGGATGGACGGAACTTTTGGCGTCGCAGCATACATGAGCAGGTCGCCGTTTGCAAGGAACACGAGTAGCACCATACGGGCGAAATACTGCGCATTGTGTTGCCCTTCACTGGGTCCGACTCGATGGATCGCGATATCTGCAACGGGGGAGTTGATTGTGTGAGACTTCTTAATGCGGCCGTCGTTCGCGGAAGCAGACGATGCGTTGAGCCCAAGCACCGGTGCTGAAAACGTCACTCTCTTCTTCTGGCTCTCCTGGTAGTGCTCCATGGTGTTCACGAGCCACTGCGGAGCGAACGTGAGGTACGGCAGCACGCCCTTCTTCTTGAAATCCGGCAGCGAGAAGATGTGCAGCGAGCCGTCTTCGTAGCACAACCCACACATCATCGATGCTTCTTCCTTGCGCAGAAGCGGGATCGACGCAGACTGACTGGAGAAAGTAGCACGTGGGTCCGAAGTCTTTGAGTTACTGTTGTTGCTGAAGGTTTCTTGGGCCGATCGTCGTTTCGGCTTTGTCGAGTACAAACTGTCCATTTCATCGTCTTCGTCGTCGTCAGTCTTGCTCTTTCGTGGAGTCGTGGAATACTGCGTCGCCTTGTCGATCTCGTCCTCACCCCACGCGTTATCTTGGAACATTCCTGCCCAATCGTAAAACAGGCACACCGAGCTGATCCCGAGACTGGAGCCATCTGGGTTACCGTTCCCGATGCCGTCGCTATACTCGATCTCAGGATCAATCACCGTAAGCTCCATGTCTTCTTCATCGCCCATGAGAACGCGAATCGATCCGTCGGTGAGCAGAATGAGAATGTAGGGATCGATGATGTCCACCGACACAATCCCCACTTTCGACGTGTCCACATTCATGCCACCGCACTCCACGTCACCTTCCAGCGTGATCTCTTGAGTGCAGACCAGTTTGACATTAGGTTCATCGTCTTCATCATCATCGTCGTCTTCTTCATCGTCTTCTTCCCCCTCCCCACGTTCTTTATTCTCCGTCTTGATCTTCTCTTCTCCCTCCACTGGCTCCACGGGAACTTCAGTCATCACGCGCGCGCCTTGTTTGAAGATCTGCACAATGCGCTGCTTGTTGAACAGGTTCGCGGCAGCGAGGGTCGGTCCGGAGGTATAGAACCCACTGTCTTCTTCCAGCGGCTCCATCCCTTCTCCAGTACGCAACACCATCGTGCGTTGAGCCACGCTGAGGATAAGGTACGAGTTGTACGTGCGACCGTCACTGCTCTTCGTCGCGTCCGGCAGCGACGAGGAGACCGTCCACATCGCTCGACATCCATTCAGCTCGGCTTCCGTACCGACGATCGGTCGCAAGCCATTGTGAAGAACAGAGATGGCGCCATTTTGGAGATGTCCGCCACTGATCACCAGTTCCTCTCGCTGCTCCTTCGAGTCAGCGTTCGTCTCGATCCCAAGCTCAATCGACGTGATTTGCCCAATGCTTGGCAAGATGTCAACCTGCTCGAGCTCATACCGATACCGACCTGTGAACTCGGGGGTCGCTACTACCGGAGCGGCGGGTTCTTCGCTTTTCACGTCGCCATTCGTCGAAATTTCCGTTTTCACCGCGTCTTTCGAGTCCGTGGCAGGCGCCGAGCCATAGAGAAAGAGATCGTCTTCATCATCATCATCCTCGTCCTCAGCAACAATTTGCTCGACTTTCACTTCCGCTTCAGCAGCAGCATCTGCTCCTCCTTCTTGGCTCTCGCTATCTTCCTGCTTCATCTCTTCGTCTTGGAGCTGTACCTCAGACCCGTCTTCGATCTTTTGCTCAGTATAGGAATACAACACCGAGTCTCCCGAGCGCGAGCCAATAAATATCGTCTTCTTCGAGTCGTCGACGCACACACACGAGGCAACTGCTCCAGAGTGGATCTTCCGCAACGACAACGACAGCGCTCGACTGGACGCGCTGCTACCATACGCACTGCGCTTCGAGGAGTCTTCAAATGGGAGTCCGAGGGCAAAGAGGTCTCCATTCGGTATCGTGATCAGAATGTCCTTGTGGCCCAGGTACTCGTACTGGCACTCGTACAGCATGATGTTCAGTCTCTCCATCTGGTTGTCGATCGTCTCGTACATCGCTTGCTCGAGCGGGAAGATCGTCTGGTTCACTGTCTCACCCGCAAACATGTTGGCTGCGAGTCCATAGAACTGGGTCTGATTAAAGTACAGGAACGCGTTCGCTGAGAGCACCACGACGCCGCCGACTGGGGACTTGCACGGAATCAGCTTGAAGCAGTCGGACGGGAGGTTCTTCACCGTCCAGATCTTGGGGTGCAGTCTGGCCATACACAATAAAGACAATGTCAGCAACATGGTTATCCACGTATTGCAAATCATGCCTAAGAAGTATGTGGTTGGTACCTGGTGTTGAGGTTGATCGAGATGACGGTGAGACAGTACGTGTCGTAGCCCGACGCGAACCGCCCGGCGGTCGAGTTGCGCTCGTTCTCTTCGTGCAGGATCATCAACGTGGGCTCCAAGTACCCGTCGAGAAACGCGAGATCGATCACTTTCCCAGCGATCTCCAGCTCGGGAAGGCGTAGCAGGAACTCGCGACTGGTCAGTTCGTCCGTGAGCAGTCCGCTCAGCTGGTTGCGCTTGCGCTTCGTGCCGATCTTGACGCTCTTGTCCAGAATCGTCATCAGCCGGTTGTTCACGTCGCTCGTGGCGCCGCGCTGCTTGGTCTCGTTCACCAGCTCCAGCAGTTTCTTCTCCTCTTCGTCGTCCTCGTCGTCGTCGTCGCCATCTCCATTCGCAGCAGCACCAGTTCCTGATTTCTTGCTGCCATTCGCCCCTCGCATGGCGTCGTCCTCGTCTTCCTCCTCTTCGTCGTCCTCTTCAAACACAGACAGCTCCATGGATCCACTGCGGAACGGCACGACGACCAGCTGGTTCGAATAGATCAGCATCGCGCCGCAGCGGGTCTGCGGGTCCACGCGGGCCGCAGCGAGCGTCGAGAGCCCCAGCAGCTGGTCGCGTCCGTTCTTCTCGCCTTTCAGCGTCGCACCGGGTCCAATCGCGTCCTCTGCGAACGAGTACATCGCCAGCGTCGCCAGCGACCGTGCGCGGCGGTCGTATCCGACCACCACCCATTTGAACAGCGCGAAGCTCAGCAGTAGTACGTCCTGGCCACCGTGGAAGCGGTTGCGCTTGCGCAGCAGCTTCTTGTCAAAGTGTAGCACCTGGATGCTCTCGACCACGCCCGCGAGCGGGAACGAGTCGATCAGATGCAGCACCTGTCCCTTCGCGACAAACTCCGGAGAAGTAGCAGCAGCCAACGCTTCATCCGCGTCCACTCCGCCCTCTTCGCGCTTCGCCAGTGCAGCGTCAGAACTGGTACTCTTGCCGGCTGGGAACGGCTCAATGCGGTAGATGCGCAGGTACTGCGGACTCACGACCACCAGGTCGGCGTGCGAGTCGCTGCTCAGGTGCGCGTGCACCGCGTGGTGCACGGCCGTCGCGGCCACCAGATCGCGGTGCAGCAGGAAGTGCTGGCCCATGACTCAGTCTCGCTCACGCACGTCTGCAGCTGTGTCAGCGTCCACGCGGCGCTTCTCGTCTCTTCACGCGCGACGCCTGCAAGCAAGCGAGCGGATCTCTCTCGCGTGTGTTGATCCTGCGCGCCGTTGGCTCGGAAAGATGCAAGCAAATAAATGCAATGAGGGCGGGCATTTTTTGCATGGATTAGCCACAACCCGTATTGACCGTTTTTAGCTCTTGTAGACATGTGACAACACGTCTCAACACATCAAATAACTACCTCGCTATCACAATGAACTTGGAAATTGTACCTCCCTGGAGGAGAAGGATTTGTGGTGTTGAGGACGTGTTGTCGCATGTCTACAAGAGTCAAATTGCGTCGAGAGGGGTTGTAAAACAGTTTGCAAATGATATGAAAATCGCCAAATAACAACGATTTTTCAAGGTTTCTATCCCTCCGACAGTTGCTAAAAATAAAAAGCTGTGCACTATGGCACAGTTGCTAAAAGCTGTACTCCATGGCGACTGGCGCTTCTTCACAAGCTGCTGCTGTGCCCTCTGTGCTTGGAGCTCCTACCAATGGATCAACAAGATCACCCGCTGTTTCAGCAAGAGCAGGGGCGTGGCCGCTATTGACTACCGCTTTCTCACTGTCCTCACCTGCACTTTCGTCGCCATCGTCGTCGATAGCGTCCGCATCCTCAAAGTCGTCGCCGCTTTCTTCATCGCCGTTCACTCCGTTTTGCAACCGCTCCTGCCGTTCAAACGCCGCGGCGTCTTCCTCTTCTTCGCGGATCTCGTCCTCTTCGTCAAACTCCAAATCGTCGTCCTCGTCATTCTCGCCTTCCTCACCTTCTTCCTCTCCTGGGACAGCCATTGTTGACCCCACAGGTGCTGCTGAATCAGTTGCAACACCTACTGCTGCCTTAGTAGCATCTGCAGCGACACCACCATTTGGAATAGCTGCGTTTGGTACGCGTCCATTTGCTGCGTGCTGACGTACCAGCGATTCTTCAAATTCAGCCTGCTCGAGGTCTTCCGGGCGTGGAGCAGTGTCCATCGCTTCATCTCTGCCACCACCATCATTCTCTGTACTACCTTTGTTGTTTCCACTCGACGCCTGGTCCGTAGACTCAGCGAGCGCCTGCTTCTTGAGCACTTCGATGCGCTTTCTTCGCGTGTCCAAGTCCGCCTTCGAGCGACCGACAAGCGCAGCGATCCGGAATCGGATGATCTCGCGCAACGGCAGAAACATGTGCGTGGAGAACCAGCCGCCGAGAAGCGTCGGCTTGTCCTGCATCGCAAACTGCGACGTCCACGCGCGCACTTCGTCGTCGTCGATCTCGTCCAGCTGGAACAGCACGTTCGCACTCGTGAGAGGCACCCCAAAGATCTCGTACGTCCTTTCCCCACTCTTCGCTCCAGTTGGCCCTACTGCTCCTCCTGCTGATGCTGAGGTCACAGTTGACGTCGTCGCTGCTGAGTGCACTGAAGAAGCGCCGTCCTCGTCCGCTCGCGTGCCGCTCGTCACACTGCTGGTGACACTCGCTGCGTCATTGCCATCATCATTGCCATCCTCCTGGTCGTTCTCCGAGTCCCATTCATTGCTGACGTCGCCTCCCACATGATCCCGCTCACCGCCGTCGACGCCATCCGACAAGTGCACCTGCTGCTCACTTTGCTGCGCGTCCGCGTCCGCGAGGTACGCTTTCCGCGTCTCGCTGAGCAGGAAGCGCTCTTTCCGCCGCCGCTTGCTCGCCTGCGCGTTCTCGTTCTCCGACGTCTGCGTGACCTTGACGATGCGCGGCCCTTTCGGGTTGATCCCGCTAAACTTCTTGGTGCGCTTGCGACTCGGGTGCGTCACTTTCGCGTGCACAAGCTCGCGGTTGTTGCGCAGCTCGATGACCTGGTACTTGGCCGAGTCCGACGATTTCCGCGGGTCGTACCCCATGCGGATCCACGAGCCGCGCCAGGGGCCGTCAACAAACACGTAGCAGAGCTTACGCAGTAGCCTTCGCGCCGCTCGTCGCTCGAGAAAGTCGAGTCCGACAAAGAGCTTCGGACGCAGCCAAATGGGCTTCTGCGCGAGCTTCTTCTGCAGAATCCGCAGCACGTGGTCGTCCGCCGCGTCGTTCGCGCCAACGGGACGCCGCCGCACCACGGGGTTCTCGGGCTTCGGCTCGGCCGGCGCCGGCACATCGTCGTGGAAGTTCAGGTACGTCATCGTGCTCGACGTCTTCTTCGCCGTCTCGGTCGGTTGGTACCCGGACCGCTGGCGGAACTCGTACTTGAGCGGGAGGTCCACTTTCGAGAACACCTCGGGGATCATCTCGAGCTCGCTCTCGCTCTGCACGCGCAGGTACGGCCGCAGACTCGCCTTGAGCGCAGATTGCGCCGCCGACCCTTTGCAAACGGAGCCCTCAATATCCACTGGCTCGCCCTGAGCCTGTACGTGATCATCTGCAGGAATTGGTGGTGGTGATTGTAGCGTTGATAGCTCTTCGCTGCTGGGATAAAAGGTCCGCGACGTGAAGTACTGAAAGTCCGCCATGCCCTCGCAGACGTACTTCTCGCGCACGAGTCCGACGATCTCCGCGTGGACGCCACCGTCACCGCCATCCTGCTGCTCTTTCTCTCCCGCTGCTGTCCCTTCTGTCGCCTTAACCGCCCCTGCCCCCTGCTTCCTCTTGCGCCTGCTCACGCGCAACAGGATGGTCTGCGTCTTGGCCAGGTCCGCGAACAGCGGCTTGCAGGACGGCTCGCTCGGGCGCAGCTTCACCGGTAGGAACTGGCTCTTGCTCTCGTGGGTCTGCTGCATGCTGTCCAGGCCGCCGATGGTCTCGAGCACGCGCTCGATGCTGTTCGCGTAGAACGGGAGCTCGAGTCCGACCAGCGCGCCGACGTGCTCGTCGCGCAGACTTAGCTCGTGCACCGCTTTGCCTGCTGCGTCACTACCTTCGCCTGCGTGCGCATCTGCCTTTGGTACTGGGATGGGAGCAGCTGCGGCTGGTGCGTCGCCTGCCGGAGCGCGCTGGTCGCTCACAGCGACGTCGTCGTGCAGAGGAAGCGGCTGCTGCGGCTGCGCGGGGTCTGCCATCTCCACCTCCTCCATCTCTTTTTTGTTGTTGTTGCTGCTGGCGTTGTTTCGGGCCAAAACGCGCGCTTTGAAAACGCAACTTGAAGCCAATTGTGTGCTTTCATCTATCCAGGTTATTCCGTTTGAACAATTGGACGCACGCAAATGTACGCTCAAGAGAGCGAACATTTTTTCAAAAGAAGGTAGAACACTTTTCCGATACTTTTGCTATTGCAAATTTTGAGCCAAAATCTGCGTTTGACTTGGAAAATGTATGGCACTTAACGTTAAATAACTCCGGATAACTCAAACGTTGGAGTGATGTTGAGTAATCGAATAACTCCGTGTTAACTCCGTCGCAACTCTTACTTGAACAATGTATGCCACTCTGGCAATCGATTTAGGGAGGGAGGGGATTCTTATTGAAGCCAGCAGAAGTGAAAAACAAAAAACTCACAAACACGAAGAAAGCAGTTACGCTCTGATGGAAGAACGCCAAGCGGAGAATGGAGACCGCGTCTACGCAGAACCAGAGCCCGAGACGATCGCAACTCCAAGAAAACTGTACTCGCTCAAGAAGGCGTGAAAGCACGAGCTCTGGCAGTTCGTGATGCTGTCAGCAAAGCCACACTTGCGCTCCGAAGAGCTCACATCGGACCACGCAGAGTTCGCGTACTTTTTGATGTGCAAGACAAGCATCTTCTTCAAGCAAGGACGCCACGCCGTTAAAGAACACATGCAGCGATATCACATGGACAAGCTCAACGAGTTCGCGTTGAAGGATGCTCAAATCAAAAGCACGCGACGGCGTCTGATGAACACGTTTGAAAGGCCACATGAACAGTGCGAGCCTAAGCGAATGGCAATCACGGTGACCGAGGACGAGCAGCGAGAAGCGAACACCATCTCGGCTACATGGGTTGTTCAGAGCCAACGTCCGCTCAGTGTGGTGAACGACACGGGGTTTCGGAAGTACGTGGACTTTGTGGCTAAGTTCGGAGGCGTGAAGATCGCGGTACCAGGGCGAACTTAGCTGCGAAATGGTGTTGTTCGGATTACCGCAGAACTACGCGCGCGTTGAAACAGAAGCTAGATTTCGAGTATCTGTACTATTGCGTCACAACCGATATTTGGACAGACAGAAGCCTACGCAGTTACATCTCTCTCACAGTGCGTTACCTCGACCCGCTGTTCGAAAGCTGCAGCTAGATTCTCGAAGTAGAGTTTTTTCTAGGATCACATACCGGCACTGCGATTGCAAACGCGCTGGAACGCACATTTGAGCGTTGGGGTTTGCAGAAATCGTTCTGCGTGAAATTACTGCGCAATGGAGCATCAAACGCGATGTAGGCAGGCGAACACTTAGGCATGAGCCACATGCAGTGTCTCGCCCACACGATTCATTTGGTCGTCGGTGGTGCGTTGATCCAGAAAAGAGGAGAGGTTGTTGCAGAGGAGGCAGAGGAGCTCAGCCATGACCCCGATAGTGACGACGCGTACATCGAGACTCTCCGAGAAGGATCGCGAGAAGAATGTGAGCAGTTTTTGGATGGCACTGCGGCATAAATCCCGTGCGATTCTACGCCAAGATATCGCGGCTTTCGACCTGGAAGAGAACTCATCCGACTCTTTGAGGTCGCGTCTCGCTACGAAATGCGGCAGTCATGCAGACGATCGCCACCAAGTCGCTCTGCCAGGGGCTCTTCACAACGCTCGGCATCGCGCTGGCAATCTACTGATGCAACAGTTTGCAATTGTCGCTCGCGATGCTTGCGCGCTATTCCGTCACCATTCCCTCCTCGTACGTGCTCCCACAGCAGCACTCGGGGACGCTCGACCAGCACATGAGCAACGACGCCGGTATTGATGCGGACTCTTTGTTCTCGGAAGCCAACGGCTCTATTCTGATTCTGCAACTTTCTCCTCTGCTACGACACTCTGGTGGGCGACCGCAGCGCGCAATTGTCGGACCGCCAAAAGTAGCACGTGGCCATAGCGTGCGCCATCCTGCGCCATCCTGCGCGACCTGGACATGCTGCTGCTCGACGAAGTCACGTGCGTGCCGACAGCGAGCACCTCGTGCAGTAGTCGCTGGACGCGCTGCTCGCGCTCAAGTAGCGCACGATGATCGCCGTCCGGTACCGTCTGTCGACAATGCGTAACGCCGACGAGGTGGGCGGCATGAGGAACCATAGCGCGATGGACGTTGGCGCCTTGGTTGGAAGGAGCTACTGCTGGAGCATGGGTAGCATAGCGGGAGCGGCGAGCGTGGTGGCGAGCTTGGTCTTACGCCTTTTCCGTCCTGTTTTCTGACTTCTTGAAGGCAGCTGTGCGAAATGAGCGCAAAACGGTATACAGCACTCGTCAAAAATGTGGATTGTGAATTCATACAAATTCCGAGTCAGAGTTGAGACGGAGTTATCAGTTGGTTGGAACGGAGTTAAAAGTTGACCACAACGTTATGAGTTGGTTGGTTACGAGTAAGCGATAACGTTGACATCTCCACCAATCGGTACACTCTGATCCAAAAACAATGCTGCCAATCACAAAGGGATGTCCAAACCACATTTAAAAACATGTTTGACCGACTGTCAGAAGTGGGAGAATCAAGGTTGACGCGTGTGTGAGCCGCTGCTACAACTCCACACGATGGTGTAAATGATCTTTCTGCATGGCGATGTCAACTCTATTTCGTGTCCGTAATGTAAACATCCTCTCTCTCTCGTTGCTCGCTTCTCGATTTAACCGGAACCGAGACGGACCAGCACCCCTTGTCTCGAGTGGAAGCGACTCTCGCTCGTGCTAAACTGAGACCACACGCCTCCACAAGATTGTTTAGGTGTATTGATTAGACCGCTTCACGCGTCTCAAGTTCTGGACTGAAGCAGACTTCGCGTGACGATGACCAATGTATGCGTCCACGAATAAAAGTTAGTTCTTCGGTTGACGTTCTTACGATGGCGAGAGTGCATGCTGAAAAGGCGCAAACAAGTGCATCCGGCACGAATGGGCAACCTCGCTGCACAGGAGACCTCCGCCAAGCAGAGGGCGTCAGCCTTACCAGCAGCAACCACAGTAATGCCACATTGATCGTCTCAACTCGGCTAGTACAGCGTGCCACAACGCGGGAGATCCTGAGTACGCGGCTCTCGATTTCGTGGTGGGGGATTCTCGCGGCGCTCGTGTCGTACTTTCTCGTCTGCACGGACGTTGCGAGAGCGGGGCTCGG
>JAASFI010001009.1:0-12812 GCA_023333705.1 Globisporangium viniferum | reverse complement strand
CCCCCCCCCCCCCCCCCCCCTACGCTGCATCTGGTCACGGACACCTGGATATTGTGCGCATGCTTCTGGATCATCTCGCGGCAGTGTCCCTGAACGACGAAGAGAGTTCACGACACACGGCAGAAGAGAGCGGCCGATTGGAAGCTGTGCAGCTTCCTCTTGACAACAACATGAAGGCCAACATGGAAATGTCCAACGGGCAAACTCCTCTGGGGGAAGCTGCATGCCATGGACACGCGGAAATCGTCAGGTTGCTGTTGTTGCGCGGTGCAGATGTTGATGCCACCAATACCAATGGGGTCGCTCCGTTGTATATCGCCGCGTATAATGGTCATCGGGATGTCGTGTCGGTACTCTTGGAGCACAGCGCCGTGATTGACTTGGTGAAGACCGACGGGGCGAATCCGCTTCTTGTTGCTGCTTTGAACGGCCATTTGGACGTTGTAAAACTGCTGTTAGAGAAGCAGGCAGTATTCGAGCGAGAAAGAGACAATGGTGACACTCCTTTGTACGCTTCAGTCTACAAAAACCACACCGATGTGGCTCTTTTCCTCATCAATCAAGGTGCTGCGGTGGACGTGATGAATACTGCCAGCGGTCGTTCGATCATGAATCTTGCAGCAACGAATGGCAATGTGGAGCTTGTGCGCGCGCTGCTGGAGAAGAGCGCGCGGTTAGACATCGCTGCGAACGACGGTCAGACTCCACTGCATGCTGCAGCATCCAGTGATCACGTGGAAGTCGCGCGAATGCTGATCGAGAGCAAGGCGACAGTGGATGCAATCACGAATGACGGCGAGACTCCACTGTATCTCACCGCATCGAATGGAAACGTCGAGGTTGCGCGACTGCTTTTGGCTCACCAAGTGAGCGTGAACTTGGCTGCCAACGACGGCGCGACCCCCTGCTGATCGTCGCTCAGAATGGTCATCTCGACGTTGTACGCGAGCTGATTGACAATGGCACGAGAGCGGACATGTCGATGAATGATGGCCAGACCCCGCTGTATGTGGCTGCCGAGAGCGGGCACACAAAAGTCGTCGTGCTTCTGATCGAAAAGGATGCTGACGTCAACGCAGTCACTGAAGACGGACAAACTCCGCTGTACGTGGTATCTCAAGAGAATCACCTGGACGTTGTCTCGCTGCTGCTAGAGAAAGACGCAAGCGTGGACAAGTCAACCAAGGGCGGAGAAACGCCTCTGCATACTGCTGCTGACAATGGTCGTATCGACGTCGTTGAGAAACTACTCGATTCTGGCGCCAATGTCGATGCATCGAGCTCGGACGGAAACACGTCGTTGATCGCTGCTTGTCGAAGTGGTCATATGGACGTTGTCCAGGTGTTACTGGATCGCGGCGCTTCAATCGATGCTGCGAACGACTCTGGAGAAACTTCCCTGCTTGCAGCTGCAAAATCCGGTCATTTCGACTTGGTGAAACTGCTGCTAGAGGTTGGTGCTTCGCCGCATGTCCAGGCTGCGGATGGAGAAACTGTGCTGACTTGCGC
This sequence comes from Globisporangium viniferum, assembly GCA_023333705.1. Taxonomy (NCBI): domain Eukaryota; phylum Oomycota; class Peronosporomycetes; order Pythiales; family Pythiaceae; genus Globisporangium; species Globisporangium viniferum. The sequence goes on along the minus strand of JAASFI010001009.1, from coordinate 11,303 downwards.
TGCCAGATACGGTCACCTGGGCACTGTGTCCGTACTGATTGAGCGGGGAGTTTTGAGATTTGCCAGCACTGCCGACACGCCGCATGATTCACTATTTCTCGCTACGCTGCACACGTTGAAAGAGTACGGCGACCGAGTACACGAGTTCAAGACCATCTGGAATGGCGTCGTCAACCGGCTCGTCCTTCTGCATGAGCACTGTACTGCGAGCAAGCAAGCTGGATCGGATCGAACCATTGTGCACCATTACGCGATGGTCATTTTCCGTGTGGTCAGACTGATGGCGGTGTGTGCTACAGACAGCATCTTCGCTCGTCTTGGTGCCAGTCGAACCATCGCGAACAACTTTCACGAGCTGCACACTGAGATTTCGTTTCTGGAGCGAGTTGTCGGTCTGGACAAAATCGATGCTGACGACACGAGCGGCTGGTCATCCAAGTTTGAAGGCGGCCAGGTTGGGCTTGTCGAGGTGTACCAGACAGCGATCGATGATGATGCCCAGATATTGTCAACTCTGAAAGACGACGCGGATCAGATTGAGGCGATCTCACTTCTCGAGCACGAGATCAACACCCATGGCGACAAGTGCAGTCCAGAATTGTTGGCTCTTCTGCGGTGCGCTTTGGACTGAACGCTCCGGCTGTCGACCATCGATACGCACTCAGCGCCGCTGTGGTTCATCCCGCCCCACGAATATGACGTGGGTCAAGCAACGCGAGGTTCGGAAAGCGAAGCGACCTCGCGACTCGCGCAAGGAAAGTGGCTGGGGTCGGTCGTGAAGATCAAGGAGTTTCATGGTGCACCACCCGCTTTCTCTGAAGATGTCAATCACTGGTTCCACTTGAGTCACCCGAACGTGATCAAGCTCTTCAGTGACTCCCACCCCGCGCTCCGTATGCAGTTGTGTTCGAGAATGCGTCGAGCACGAGTCTACGTGGGTACTTGGCTGCTGCTGGCGAGAATCGCCATTTGTTGTGGCAAAAGTTTTATGAAGTTGCTCGTGGTCTGAAATATCTCCATGAGCGAGACATCATCATCGAAGATCTTCGTCGCGACCATATCTGGGTCGGCACTGACGGTTCAGCGAAAATCAATATACTTAGTGGGGTCGACGTTGAATTGTTAAGTAATTCTGAAGACGACGACGACGATGCTGGTGGCGATGAAAACGAAGACGATGCCGAAGTAGACAGCTATCGCGATGACGATTTCGATGCCGAAGTTGATGATGAAGAAGAGAATGATGGTGGCGATGAAGATGATGAAGACGATGATTATGACTACGATGCAGGTGCACCTGTGGCAGAGTCGGTTCGTTGGAGATCCCCAGAACGCGTTCGTGGCGAGCCGCCATCCAGCGCGTCGAATGTGTACTCGCTTGCTATGTGCGTGGTCGAAGCAATGACAGGCGATGTTCCTTGGGGGAAACGGAAACGTGCTTCGGCGATTGCTTTTCACGTGAGCATCGGATCGGATATCGTCCTGATTGCCCGGACGAATGTGCGTCTTCCGAGTGGGTGCTGATCCAGAAGATGATGTTGGATGACCCGTCAAAGCGTCCGAGCGTTGCCGTCGTGGCGGAGTACCTGAAAGAGCTTGCGTCGCAAAAGAACTCGAAGAAGGCCATCTCAAAGTAAACATCTGCGATAGAGACTGCTACACGAAGTAGCTCGTCGCTGAGCCTTGAAGCGTACATCTTTCCAGAACTTGCGTGCTCGATTGGAAGTGTAGCAAGAGTGTCGAGTGGCGCGAACCAGTTCTGCACATTTTCAAGCGACTTCAGGACGTGTACAGCCTTCTGCAAGCAGCGCACAAGCTCCCGAGTGATTTCGTCGTGAAGAACTACTGTCAAGTGTTGCTGAGCCTCGACCATTTTTTGCGGACTGCCGTTTCCGCAACCTCGGTGCTTCAGGTCGCCAAGAGTCAGGTGGTGTCGCTGCGGAACAACGTGTTCCACCGAGACATTAACGATTTGCTTGGCTTCCTCTCCGTCAAAGACACTGATCCAAAAATTCACGACTGGACACCCGATGTTGGTGGGAGCTTCCTCGTAAGAAACGGTACTGATCAACTCGAGTCATCGAGTTCGTCTGCTACTCACGGCGAAGCGGTAAGCATTGTGCGATTCGAGACGCCTACGCTCAACCAAAAGTTCCAGCAGTTCCGCTTGGACTCTGTTGACGAAGGCGGCGACAGCACACTGATGCTACAAGAGTTGCCGTGGCTCATCCCGATCCATGAGCTCAAGTACAATCGCGATACGCCCATCGGAGTCGGTGCATTCGGTGAAGTGTACAAAGCCAAGTGGCTCAGCACACCCGTGGTCGTCAAGTTCATGGGGTACGAGGCTGATGGAGACGAGTACAATCGCGAAATGTTCGCGCACGAGCTGCGGGTGTGGTATCCTCTGAACCACCCGCCCGTGGTCAAGCTGTATGGAGCGTGTCACATCGGCAAGCGCTACTTCGTGTGCGAGTACGCTGGCAACGGGACGCTCACCGAGTATTTGGCGCGCGGCAAGAACGCCGAGAAGATCTAGTCCAAGCTGCACGAGGTGACGCTCGGGCTACAGTACCTGCACGAGCAGAACATCGTGCACGACCTCAAGTGCGACAACATCCTGATCGGCGCCGACGGAGACGCCAAGATCACGGACTTTGGCTTGAGTTGCATTTTGAACAGCGCCGAGGTGCACATGGACCAGAAGCGGCAGGGTGCGCAGCAGTGGAAGTCGCCAGAGTACTTGCGCGGCGACAGACTGACGCTGGCGTCGGATGTTTACGGTTTTGGGATGTGTATTTTGGAAGCGGTGACTGGCAGACCGCCGTGGGGGACGACCTCGGACGTGTTCGTGCGCGAGTGAAGAAGGGCGTGCTGCCAGCTCGTCCAGAGAGTATGAGTGTTCAGCACTGGAGCTTGATCAAGATGATATGTGCGTCGGACCCATCGAAGCGCGTGCGGGTGACGTCGATCGTTAACAAGCTGCAAGAGATGGCAGAAGAGCAGCAGGAGCTTGTGAACCTCTTGACTGGTGCCCCATAGAAGGAAGAGAAAAGAAATTGATGATGAGGGAACAAACTGCAGTCGTCCTCTTCGGACTTTTGTCTGGCGTCGAGGGTCTAGTTTTGCGTAAGAGGAGAGCGTGATGCGGACCATCCAAATTCTGCACTCGGAAGTACGTTTGAAATGAATTCCGTGATGATTTTCCCTGAACTTGTTTTGAGCTGTATCATCTCGACGTTTGCTTCGACCAAAAGGCATGTTGCTATACGATATACCACTCACTATGCCATCATCAGTTTGATACGGTTCATGTTGTGTTAGCAGGCGACGTGCACTGTCGCTCAAGCGGTACGTACGACAGTTGTCAGGTAACAGTGGCTGTAGATGCGGCAGTTGATCTCAAAGAGCACGTGGCAACATGCACGAGCTGTGTCAGTACGACTCACAGTCTGCAAGCTTACCGTTGTGTGCTCAAGCCATAGGCGTTCACGTGAATGCTCGGCAAGATCGTCTTCGGGGCTTCGGCGGGAACCGCTGCAGTTTCTGCGGCAACATTTGTCGTGGGCGTAGCGATGCCGTATGCGATGTGGCCGTTTGGAACTGTGGTGCCTGGAGTCGGCGCGATGCACGCTGCAGGCGGGGTGACAGTGAATCTGCAGTGGGCGGCTGTGAAACTGGTGTCGGCCGCCAATCTCTGCAAAGCCGTAGTGGCTGGTGCAGTTGCCGCTGCTTTTACTGCTTGAGCAAGTCTGGGAGGTGAGCTGAGTGGGAAAGCGGAGTGGCGTGGCTCGATTGCAAGCGGCGGATGTTACAGTGGAGAAGCGCAATGGGAGAGGCGAATGTTTCAGTGGAAAAACATAGGGTTTAAAGCGTAATAGTGTAGGAAGGTGCACTGTGCTTTCTAGCAGCACTCAGTCTTATCTCGTGCACCCGTTCAAAGTGTAGCCATGCTGTTAGCTTGAGTTTGTCAAATCCAAGTTAGTTAAGTTCGCATCCACCAAGACAGTGCGTTTCGTGTGGTCCACACGTGTTCCAACTCGGAAAACTCAAATTTGTATCGGGCGGGGTTTTGACTGGCCAGCCATTCCGCAATCTCGCACTCTCAAACAGGCAAAGCGATGCGCGCAGCACCCATGACGACGACACCAGCGACGCCTCCGCCCGCGGCGTTCCCGTGGGACGACACGCTCGCGCTCGTACGCTGGAAGCAGACGCGCCGGGGCTACGACAACGACGCGCAGCTTGTGCGTATGGGCTTCGCGCTGCTCGCACCGCAATCGGCACTTCTGGACGCGGCGGAGCGCGAGTTCAACGTCGCGTGGCACCGCATCGTGACCGAAGTGGTGCACTTTGCGATCTTCCTTCTCACCAAGGCGAAGCGCGACGACGCCGAGCGTCCCGAGCAGACCAAGCACGCACTGCGCCTGCTGCGCCTCGCGCTCAACGTGTTTGCGACGCGCAAGTACAGCGAAGCGATCGCAATCCCGACCAACTCGAGCAACTTGCTGCTCGCGGCGATGGCGGATGTGTTGGAGAAGGCCGGCAGAGCAGTGGGCAACAGTGACGGCGAAGATGACGAGCTGAATGTGCTGCTCGACGTGAAGCACGTGTTCCTGTACCTCTTTGGTCTGCCGGTGGAGCAACTCGAGAACAGCAAGCAGGACGCAGTCCCCACTTTCCAGCTCTACAAGCCGCCCACCAACGTATTCTCAGACTTTATGCACCGCGCATTGACTGCGTCTGTCCAGCGTCTTGCTGCGCAAAAAGAAGAGAACGCTGCATCCTGCGAGTATGTTGCGCTTGTGCGCGCGATTGTTGTCGTGTTCCAGGAGCTGCAACGATCGCAAATCAACAAGAAGAAAGTGTTTCTCGCGATCGCCAAGACGTCGCTCCGCGATTTGATCGGGTACCGCCACGCTCTCGTGCGACTCCAAACGCGTCAGATCGCGGGCATCTCGTCGGTGGTGGGCCTGCTCGACCGCATCGTCGTGGACGCGCTCTTTGACGCTGAGCACATTCGCGAGTTCGACGGCGCGCTCGTGCACACGAGCATCTGGCGTCAAGCTGACGCCAATGGGAACATCAACACACCGCTCGACAAGCACACAGACGGCAGCAACGGCGAGTCGAAGAACAAGAAGCGCAAGAAGAACGACGGCGCGTCGGTGCTGGTGTCCTACCAGAAGAACCTGTTCGACGAGCTCAAGGCGTTCCTGTCAGATCCAGCGGTGGGACTCGACCTGAAAAGCTCTGCTGGCGAGTTCATGGAAGTTCTTGTCGGTGCGTTTGCGCTGCGGATCCGCGCAGCTGCCCACACGAAGATCGAGGACACCAAAACGGACCTGAAAACGACCAAGAAGCGCGCGGCAACAGTGATCGCGACTGCGTCCACGACGTACTCGCCATTTAAGTTCTGGTCGGAGCTCTGCGCGGTGTCGTTCCTGGCGTTTAAGGAGCTTCTGGGGCCAGCTGGTGCTGGTGATGCTGCCAAAAGTGACGCGATGGCGCTGCTCGTTAAGCTGTACAAGTCGCTCTTCAAAGCTCTCTGCGAGTCGGACATCTACCGTGTCACCGAAGACACAGACGAGCGCGAGCAGTTCGAGGCGATGGAGACTATCTTGATCGCGTTCCTCAACCTTGTGAATGCGAGCGTCTCCTCGGATCCCGCTGTTGATGTTGGTGCTCTGACAGCGTCGTCGCTGCTGCTCGTGCAGGAGCAGTGCCAAATTGTGTCCAGTGCCGTGCGCTGCTCACCGAACCTTGTAAACAGCTCGCTGGTGCCGATTTTCGAGATCCTGGGTGGCCACGTCATGAAGTACAAGAACCACAAATCGAACGACCTTGTCACAGTGCTGCGCTCGGGTAGCGAATGCCTAGTCGATCTTGTTCGATCGTACGAGTCCATGCGTCTTCTGGACAAGTTCTTGCGGTCTTCCATGTCGACCGATCCTTCCAAGAGAGCGTCGGAGGGTCTTTACGCGTTGTTCTCCCATTCGTTTTGTGAATCCGTGCTTCGACGAGCGTTTATGACGCTGCCGCCAGGGCAGCTGGAGGTTTTGTGGACGTTGTTCACTGAGCAGTTCTCCGCGAAGTACAATGCCACCAGGGATGATGATGACAACGACGCCAACAAAGACGTGTTCGCCATCGGCCTCGTGCGCTTCGTGTTCCAGATCTTCCTCCAAGAAGTGCACGTGACGCCGCAGAACAAGGCGAAGGTCGCGTCGCTGATCTCAAAAACCCACGAGACTCTCTTCGCGCCAATTGTGCCTCGAATTACGGCGGCTTCCGCCAAGACCCTCGCATTCTCAGCGGAAGAACGTGAGCTCTTCGGTCTCTTTGGCGAACTGCTCTCGTTCTACGATGTCATGTCTGCGATTCGTGCTGAGACGTTCGACGAGGTCCTCTTTGCGCTAAAGAAAAACAGCTTGACAAACGCGATGAAAGAACTGCTGATCGTGAGAATGGAAGCTTCCAGCAAGAAGAAGTCCAAGAAGAAATCGAGTAACAACAGCAAAAGTAGAGGTCTCGATTCGACTGGGATCATCAAAATCTGCATCTTCTGGCTGCGCAAGTCTGTCAGCATCCGCCACTCGTCGGAAGTCGCGAGTGCCAGCGACTCGGATCTGCTCAATGTCGCGTTGCTGGTTGTCGATCACGTGATCGAGTCGAAATCCTGGGACGCCGTGGCGTTTTACCTGCCTGAGCTCCTGGATGTTGTGCCAGAGGAGAAAGCCGAGCAGTTGCTGAAAGAGCTAGTGATTGCATACTTGGCCGAGGAAATCAGCACCGTGGTCACCGTCGATCGACCTGCGACGCGAATCGTGCGCGAAGCTGCGTTCTACGAAATCCGAACATTCCAAGTCGTGGCACCAAAGGTTTTCGCTACCCTCGCTGCCGAGTACAATGGCTCTACGGTGTTAGCACTTGAAAGCGCGTCGCATCTCTTTGGTTTCCTGCTGAACCTTCCCGAAGCGTACCTCGATAACTCAAGTTGTGGAGATTTGCTGCTGAACACGTTTGCGATCCACGAAACCATCGCCAAGGCAAAAATGGTCATGAGCAACGAGCAATCCCAGGAAGCGCTTCGCTTGCTATTTTCGTGGCTGCAAGCAAACTTCAAGCGCATTGCGATCGCTGTATACAAATCCAGTGCTTCTGTGCGCAAAGGAATTGATGCAGGTGCACGATTCATTTTCTCACAGGCTGCAAATGACGGCGACGCCAGTGGCAAGATTGGGGCGCCATTGTTGGAAAATATCCTGAGTTTCTACTTGGATGAAGCGGTCGAAGCCGACAAGTTTGCTGGTGAGCTCTTCACGAACTTGATCTCAAAGAAGGCGAGCTCATCGGTGAACCTGCTGCGCAGTACGTTGGTGGTCGAGGCCCTCGCGGACTTGCGCTTCAGTGGTAACAAGAGCTTCACTCGCAAGGTGGGAGACGAAGAGAACAAGTTCATCGAAGCGCTGATCACTCTCCTCAAGCAGGATGACGTCTCAAAAGCCCTGGACGAAACGACGTCTTTCATCGTCCTAGGCGCGCTCGTCAAGTACAGAGCGGCAGCTGCGGACGTGCAGCACCAGAAGCAGCAGTCCAATTTCCAAGGCCAAGCCCAACAGTTGCATCTCATCTTGTCGAGCCAACTGGGAGCATCTCTCGCCAACTCGATGAAGGCGGTTGTGAGCGGAATGCGTTCGCACGAGGCGTGGCTGTTCTACGTCAACTTCTGTCATCACTTCGCCGCTTTCCGTCCTGCCGTCACGGTCGAAACCTATGGATGCTTGCTCGCGGTGGCGCTGTCCTTGGTTTCAAGCAGTGGACTGACTGAGCTCGAGGCTGAGCAAGCGCACAAAGCCCTCCAAGCGCTAATTCTGAACGCGAACAAGGACGAGTACCGACTGCTGCTCTCGACGATCGCTAAGGAAGTGAGCGCTCCAGAGTCTGCTCGCTCAGTCAGTGCCCTCAAGGCGCTCTGTCTGCTGCTTCAGGGAGAGCGGAAGCTCAGCGCTGCGCGTCGCGAGTACTTGAACCAGCACAAAGACGCGATTGTGGCTGCACTGATCCAGAACTTCAGTCGGGCGCTCGCATCAGTTCCAGGCGAGAGCGCGCAGTCCAAGTCGGAGAAAGCAGAGCTGTGCACGTGGAACCTCCAGGTGTTTGTGCTATTCTTTAGCAAAGCTGAGCTCTTCACGTGGAAAACCCACGAGTTGGCGCATATCTTCATCGGGTTCCAGCCGCTGATTGTCGCGGCATCACACTGGGACACCACCATCTTCACGGCGCAGCAGATCCACCAGATCTGGATGCTCTCGTACACTCTCTTACTGCGCATCGTGCGCCACCACTTCGCGTCGCTCGTGAACGGCACTCCGCACATCATCCAGGCGACGAACGCGCTGCTACAGCTGCTCGTGGTCGCGTCGAAAGAGAGTGAAGGTAAATCAGCAGCACGTGACGGCTTCCACGCGTCCCAGTTTGTCGAGTGGAGCTCGAACCTCGCGCGTCTCTACGGGTACATGAAAGAGCACGACTCGCAGCTGCGCAAGCACGTGGTGTACCTCATGCTCACGTACTTGCTGGGCGTGACGCGCGACAACTTGTCCGTGGGGCTCCAGCAGAAGCTGCGTCCGGGGGTGTTCTCGCTGCTCGACATCTGCTCCACGTACGAGAAGGAGCAGCTCTACGCCGCGCTCGACTCGACCGGCAAGTCGCTGCTCAAGTCGCTCGACAACAACTACAAGCTCACGCATCGCTACGCCGGCAAGGTTTAAGACGCAAAGCAACCAAGTAAGTAACTTTCTATCCTAATCTTGCTTCTGCTGCGATGTGCTGTTGTATTTGTACAAAATGGGAAATTATTAGCTGCTGTTTAGATACACTTCTAGAATTTGGTCGTGGGTGCTTGTATGTTTGTCTATCTACCTACTATCTCTATCGCTATCATCGTTCCCACCGACTCTCGCCTTTGAGCTGATTGTAGTAGTACACGTTCCCAGACACCGGATCGAAGCACTCGAGCCACTCGCTGTCCCGTGATGTCCGCGCAGTTGCTGCCGGTGCTGGTGCTGAGATCGTCAAGATCTGTGCTGCTGCTGGTGCCCGTCTCCGCAACCCGTAGGATGCAGACGCGGAGGACGCGGAAGACGGACGGTCGCTGTAGTAGCTGCTGCTGTCGAACGCCGGGTCTTCGCTGTCGCTGCTGCCGCTCAGGAAGTTCGTGGACGTGGACGACACGTTGCTGCTGGAGCGCGGCCGCGAGGTTCGCATTCGCTGACGGGTGTTTGCTGCCGAAGCCGACGAGAACGAGAATAATGACGACGACGAAGATGCAGTCGAGACTGGCGATGAAGGCGGACTCGACGCGTATCCAGAGCCTCCACCCGATGACGATGGCCGATGGCCCAATAGGATTGAGCCCTTTTGAACCTTCGAGCCGAGCTGTTGCTGCTGGTGTTGGTGGTGAATTGGAGGCGCAAGCGCGTTGGGTCCAGTGGACTTGAAGCTTGGTTGGAGCACGTCTTCGTCGCTCTCGCTCTCGCTGCTGATGAGCGAAGACACGTCGCCGTCGTTGTTCACTTCAGGCTGACGCAGCTGCTGATGCTGCTGTTGTGAGTATGCGGGAGGACCTTTGTGCAACGGCGCTCGTCTGGAAGAAGAAGATGAATCTGGTGATAGTGACAGCAACGAGGACGTGGACTTGGTCGAAACCATCTCGGCTTTCAGATTCGCAGAAGCGGCAGCAGGGAGACTGGACGTGGACCGCGGACTTCGCGGCACCGTCGACTTACCTTCGAGCGACCGTCTCGGCGATGGCGGAACCTAGCAAACAAAACAGTTAGACATCATTGGCGTGGAAGGTGAATTCGTGCTGTCCTAGCTACGAAACTTGCCTTTTTGAGCGCTGGTGGACGCATCAAGTCTTCAACGGTTGTCGCTGGTGCTGGTTGTCCAGCCGAATTCTGTCCACCTTGGGTGGACATTGACAAGCTCCGAAAGTGGTCGCCATCATGGAAAGTCCGCTTGTCAGCCTACAGAACGAGCGAGCCACACCAGTATCAGTCAGCAAGCCACAAGAACAGTGAGAGCTCTGTACCACCAGACAAATACGCCACTTTACATGCTGGAGAAAGAGCTCGAGCACGATCAAGACGAGCGTGCTGACGTGGATGATCGACAGGTAGAACGGCGACCGGAGCATCGTCCAGTGGACCGTTCCACCCATGGGGTTGATCGCCGATCCGCGCAGCCGAACATTCAGTCGCGTCCCAATCGCGACGAAGAGCGAGACAAAGCACGCGACGTAGAGCGAGACGTGGGATCGTATTCTTCCATCAAAGCACTGCTTGTGGCTCGACGAAGAGGAGGTTGATGCGTACTTCGAGCCGACGACACAGCAACAGTCGCAGCTGGTGCAGGTCGAGACGTGCAGCACAAACGCCAGCGAGACCAGCACGGTCGCCAGGATTGGGAGGTAGATGTACGACATCGTGAGCGAACTGGAGAGGTACGAGCCATAGAGCGCGAGACTCAGCTGGTCGTCCGAGAGATGGTGATCGACGAGCCCGCCGACGATGAAGAGTGCCCAGGACGCGCAGAGTGTGAACGCGAGCTGATAGACTGCGCAGATCTGTCGCCGTGTGAGCTCGAGCGAGATTGCGAAGGCACCAGCGGCGAGAAGCAGCACCGCGCCGAGTAAGTCGTCGATGATGTGCACGCGTCGGCTTGCGAGAAGCACGTCACCACCATGGGCGTCCCACGAAGCCATGTCACTCATCCTTCACCGGGGCACCCGCTTGTCTGCTTGCAGGTGGTACTCTTGGAATTCTTCGTTGATCGCGTCGCGTCGGCGCGCCTGGGATGGTCCTGGACTTGTGCTTTCGAGCCTCCCGCCCGCTAAGGTCTTCTGGAGAGCAGCGCGGTCGTATATATAGGATTCAATCTGTGACGATGGTGCTGGTAAGACCGCGAGGCTCTCAAGGCAGTCAGTCATGACAGGCTTCAAGACGCTTTGACACGCATGAGAACAGCAGGCTCCAAAGATAGCTGAGCTGCTGGGAACCGAGGACAACGAGCGAGGGAGGACTTCAAGGTGTGACACTCGCTTACGTTCGATTTGACGCGTCCCGGTACATCGGTTTAGAGTGGATCCCTCGCGATCTTGAAGAGCGAGAGCGCCGGCCTGAAGAGTGCCGCGCCCGTGAGCACGTAGATGAGCCTCCAGATCGCGAACGCGAACGGCGCCGGCGTGATGTGCGTCTCGTGCTTCGACCTGGGGCCGATGTTGCGCGACATCACGCTGT
>JAASFI010001008.1:0-12816 GCA_023333705.1 Globisporangium viniferum | reverse complement strand
CGCGCGCGGGATGTAGTGCTCGTCGTCCGCCTGGTAGAAGAACACGTCCTTGCGGTCGTGGCCCTGCGTCGCGTAGTCGTGCACGATGCCGTCCGCCGAGATGCCGTGCTCGGCGCAGAGCTGCTTCCAGAACTCGGCGCCCACCTGGTTGCCGCACTGCCCAACCTGCAGCGTGATGATCTCGCGCGGCATGATGGCTTGCTCCTGTCTTACTGCGCTTGCTCTGCTTGCTTCACACTTCTTTGGCTCTTTTGGCTCTGGAATGAAAAAAAAAAGCCCGCCAAACAACTCACTAAGTACGAAAACGAACTGAACGAGGATTTGGATATCACCACTGTGAAAGATATGTCAAGAGTGACTCTTCATTTTTGGCGGATATCGTACTGCGTGAGACTTGTTTCGTGTACTTTGAACCCATTTCTCGCCTCTTCAAAGAGACGTGGGATGGGATGTGCAAGCGCCATTTTGCAGAAAAATGCTTGGCTCGTGCTATGACACCAACATCGAGGCGACGAGAGCTACGACGTCGATCGGTAGATTAGTTGGCGCGCGTACGCTACTCTGAAGGCCTCCATTTGGGGATTTGCGGTGGCAGAAGCACAAGCTAAGTCACCCAGGCAGACTCTTACATGTCAACCAGCCAGTCATTCAGCGAAGACGCAAGCAAAAAGAACATGCAAGCACACGCCAACACGGCGGACTGGGCCAGCGTGGACGAACTCTCAAATCCGCTGAAGAGGTGCGCGGCGGAGCTTGTGCTCGACTACAAGTGAGACGTCATGGACGTTGCTGATGTGGTGGACACACTCGATATCATCGCGCTCGAAGAGTACATCGAGGCGACGAGAGTGCGACACCGCCTACAAAGCAAAGTTGGCGCGCGTGCCTAAGAAGAAGCCGTCGACAAACTGCAGATCGCGGATGTGCAGTGGGCCGTCCGGGCGATAGTGGCGCAGATCCGCGCTCACCAGGACTAAGAAGCGTGTTCGTAAGTGTGCTTTTGTCCTTTCCATCGAGTTCGTGCAGCAAGTATCTACACTCCTCAACCAAGTTAAGAACGGAATAGCGTTACTGAACCACCTCAATGGTCAGTTAAGAACGCGGTTGCGTTCTTCTTCAACATCACCCAACAACAGGTCAACTGTCGGATGTTGAGAGGTGCGCCTCCCCACCAAAACTCCAAGCTCATTCGTGAATTCGCCACCTGCTCCGCTCACGTCTGTCTCGCTGCTCTTCACACAGCCTCAAAGTCCTCACCACCAGCCTCCCACCACTCGCCATCCAAGGGACTCGGCCATCAAGAAAGACTCGCAGCGTTCTAAGCATCCCGCCATGTACTCGGATCAGCAACAGACTCCCGCCAGCAGCGCCAGCGAGAGCTACAACCGCAGTGGTAACAACTACGAAGCGAGCCCAGAGAAGCCCAGCAGCAGCGGATACGACAACAGCTACTACCACCCGGCGTCCCCTACGAAGAAGGAGCTCAAGGCTCCGCTGCTCGACAATGGCTCTCGAGGTCACCAGCTCCCTCACAAGTACCTACCGCCAGGTCGCAGTGGCGACAGCAATGATGGCGGCAGTCGCGTCATCGCCTTCATCAGCACTGTCGTGAAGCTGAGCGTGTTCCACTTCTTCAACGCGGTGCTGAGCATCGTCGGGTTCGTGCTGATCACGGGTGGTGTGGACATCTGCATCGCGCTCATCCCGCTCTGCTGCCTCGGTATCCTGCTCTTCCCGTTCGTGTTCTTCATCGTGGGCGTCTGCGCGAAGCTCGACGTGAAGCTCTACAACTTCATCTCACCGCCCAGCGAGTACGTGTACGTGGACCTCCCGCGGGACGACCACCCGATGTTCAGCGACGAGGGGGACGCGCTGCTGTCGCCCAAGGTGTTCTCGTTCTCGCCGCAGTCCATCGCCGCGGCCGTGTACTTCAGCACGATCAAGTTTGTCGTGGGCGTGCTGAGCGGCGTTGTCGTGACCGTGAACATCTGGCTGCTGCTCGCGCCGGTGGTGCAGCTGACGAGCAAGGACATGAACTTCGCGTTTGAGATCGGCGGCCAGAGCGTCGACGCGCGTCGGAATCCGCTGGTGTTCGCGCTCGTCTGGACTTCGGTGCTGCTGCTGAATGTCGCGCTCATGCACCTCTTCGCCAAGCTGTCAAGGGCGTCCACGCGCTTCTTCTGCTGCGAGAAGCTCTCGACCTACCGCTACGTGAGCGCGGCGTAGATGACAGTGAAGAAAGTTCTTCTTTTCCCCTTTGTGTTCGTGTAATGTTACGAGTGTATTGTGAGTTGCCTTCATATGTACTCTGATTTGTTTGTTTTCGCCACATTTGGTCGCTGTGTGAAATGGCTACGAGGAGCTACTGTCTCGTGTGTTGGTGGTCGCGAGAGCCCATGCTGATTGCTGGTCACGTGTAATGATTTTGCATTATTTGGTTCTCTATTTCAATCCCAATCAGCTGTGGCCTTTCTGAGCGGCACAGTGGGACGGTGTTCTCACATTCTAGGTGCGGCTTTTTGACGCGTTCTCTCCAACAATGGACCTCCAGTCCTGGTACAGTACCGATCAAAATGGGTTGAGAACCCCATCGCTCGTTCGTTATCGTAGTTCATTCGTGAATCCGCCATCAAGCCCGCAATCGCAGAGAAAGCACCATGTCCCAGAATGAGCAGCAGAACAACGACCACGGCGAGGACAGCGGGCAGCGTCCTGGTGGGTACAACAGCAGCAACTACTACCACCCGATGTCCCCGACTAAAGAGGAGCTGAACGCTCCGTTGCTCGACAAAGGCACTGGAGGTCGCGGGTTGCCGCTGTATGTACTCCCAGGTCGAGGTGGTGTCGGTGCCGGTGTCGACAACGGCAATGGCTGCAGACGCGTCCGCGCCTTCATCGGCACACTCGGGAAGCTCATTGTATTCCACTTCTGCAACGCAATCCTGAGCATCACGGGATGCCTGTTGATCCATGGCAGCGCGGACATCTCCATCGCGCTCCTCCCGCTCTGCTGCCTCGGCCTCCTGATCTACCCGATGGTGTTCTACTTCACTGGCGTATTCGCCAAGCTCGACGTGAAGCTCTACAACTTCATCTCGCCGCCCAGCGAGCACGTGTGCGTGGACCTCGAGCAGGACGACAACACGTTCTCGTTCTCCTGGAAGTCCGTCGCGGTGGCAGTGTATCTCTGCTCCATGAAGGTCGCCGTGGGGGTGCTCAGCGGCTTCGTCACGGTGGTGAACATCCTGTTGCTGGCCGTGCCGATCGTGGCGTTGATAAACCTCTGCGACAACAACCGCTACCACCACGCGCTCCAGATCGGCAGTCTCCACATCGACGCGAGTCAGAGTATGCTGGTGCCCGTGCTTATCGTCGTAGGGGCGGTTCTGGTGAACATCGCGCTCGTGCACATCTTCGCCAAGCTGTCGCGCGCCTCCACGAAGTTCTTCTGTTGTGAGAAGCTCTCGATCTACTGCTACGTGAACGAGGCGTAGAGTGAGAGAGAGAGAGAGGGGGTGGACCAAATACTTGGAGTATATAGGTTCTCATGGTCGAGCTGTCCAGCCTACTCTGTCGTCGGACGGATGTCAACTCCGTAATCAATACTTCTAGGTAGTTAGATAGCGAAGAAGAGCAACTAGAGGACAGTTTTGAAATAGCAGAATACATTGGTTGACAAACCGAAGAACCTCCAACGAGGCGACTAGGAAGGTTGATTTTTTGCCTTTTTCACCATCAAATGTTGACAAAACATCCTTAGGCTGCCTCTGCGTTCGTTGAACGATATTCTCAGTTGAGTTGAATTTACTCCTACCAGCTCGCGCAACTGGAAGTGTCTGCCCTCCACTCGCACAGCAACTCACCGCACAGGAGCTCGCCCAGGTCAGCACACCGGTCGGTCGTGCGGCTGACCGCGCCAAAGGCGTTCACGCGGCCGTGGCCGTAGTCGTTGTTTGGGAACGTGGTGCTGGGGATCCCGCCGCAGTACATGTTCATCAGTTTCAGGGCCACTTCTCAGTTGAGCATCAGCACCACGACCCCCGCCACGTGTGGAGCCTTGCTGCTCTGGGCCAGCAGGCTGTCGTCCAGTCTAGACACACCCACCTTGCAACTTGCAACTTAGTCTTGTCACAGAAATCGAATGAGGCGTGCGAGGTTCAGGATTATTGATCAAGTCCCAAAGTCTCGGCCTCGACTACCAAGAGGTTTCGTTCAAGTCGCTAGACACTTGCTTCATTTGGACCTGGTATTCGTATTCGCATCTACCAAACACAAGGAGGGGAGGCAACCCAGAAAAGTACAACAAAGGTAGCCCTCCAGATTGGCGAGCAGAGCATGACTGGAAGCGTTGAGCCACTTGCTTCAATTGTGAGCTCGCCATTCAGCCCACTTGCGGTCCATCGAATCTGAAAACGACAGACAGGACGAACACTCGCCACTCTCCTCATCAAAAAGCAGAGTCTGGTTCTTCGCCTTCAGTTCCCTCGAGGAGGGAACATGCCCATCTGGGATTTTCGTAATACAACGACATTAAAAACCTTTTTATTTAGAACAAATGGTGTAAAAGTTGGTAAATAAAGCGTGTCCAAATTCCTTTTTATAACACATACGCATTATCCGAAGTGAGTGTGAAATTGCGCAAAAATCGCGTCCGAGGACTCATTTCTCATTCTGCTTCCAGGAGCTCAAGCGAAGACCAGAGAACGAGAGAGAGAGAGAGAGAGAGAGCGACAAGACGACCCGCAACCACCGCGCACGAGCGTCCAATTGCATGGGGCATGCCGATCACCAGCAGGTCGATGCTTCAGTGGCCCCCTTGGGCATCCACGAGTTTTTCGGGATGCTGACAACGCTCGTGGATCAAGGATTTGACGTGGACACCCCAATCCATAGCGACAACTTCACTCCCCTTCATCTCGCCGCTCTCCACGGCCGTGTCGACATGCTGATTCTGCTTCTGGCAAACCGAGCGACCGTGGATGCTGTGGATCTGATTGGGTGTACTCCGCTTCACATCGCTTGCGGCAAGGGCCACGCTGACGTGGTGAACTTGTTGCTGGCGAACCGAGCGAGCGTAGACGCTGTCAATCGGGATGGGTGGACCGCGCTTCACTTCGCTGCTCAACGCGGTCACGAGGACGTTGTGACTGCGTTGCTGGCGCGCCAAGCGAACGTGGATGCCGTCACGGCAGAACGCGCTACTCCGCTCTTCGTCGCTGCTCAGCATGGCCATGCTGACGTGGTGAAGATACTGCTGGACCGCGATGCAAACGTCAACGCTGCGACTGAGACTGGCGACACACCGCTGCTTATTGCTTGCGACAGAGGGCGTCTCCACGTCGTGGGTGCGTTACTCGCACGTCACGCGAACGCAGAGACACCAAACGTCGACGGAATAACTCCGCTCTACGCTGCTAGCATGCATCGTCATGTCGAGTTGGTGTCTGAATTGCTAGCTCGCCGGGCGGAGCAAGCTACCATGAATAGTACGGTCGCACTTATCATCGCCGCTCAGCAAGGCTACGTGGATGTGATGTCTGCGCTTCTGGCCGCCCACGTGGACGTGAATTCTGCAGATGAGAGTGGGTCGACCGCGCTTCACATGGCTGCTCAGCAGGGACACTTCAACGTGGTTACTCTGCTCCTGGCGAAGAATGCGAGTGTGAATGCGGCAAGCGTGGATGGTGCGACCCCCCTTTACCTTGCTGCGCATCAAGGCTATGCGGAGGTGGTGTCGGCGCTCCTGTCCAATGACGCGAACGTGGACGTCAGCGATGTCGACGGCGTGACTCCACTTCATATCTCAGCTCAAAACGGTCATCTGGATGTAGTGAACGCGTTGCTAGCGAAGGATGCGAACGTGAATGCTGTCAGTCTGAGTGACGCGACTCCGCTTTTTCTCGCTGCTGGACAAGGGCATACGGATGTGGTGCGTGCGTTATTAGCAGCTCAAGCGAATGTGGATGCAGCAGACGTGGATGGCTGGACGCCACTTCACATTGCTGCAAAGAATCGCCAGGTTTACGCTGTGTCGATGCTGCTCGAAAAGCACGCAAACGTGGATGCAGCAGATATGAACGGAGTAGCCCCACTTCATGTTGCTGCTATGTCCGGCCACGTAGACGTGGCGACTGCGCTACTCGAGCAGCAAGCAAACGTGCATGTTACCATTTTGAGTGGCGCTACTCCGCTGCATCTAGCTGCTCAGAGCGGCCATGAGGATGTCGTCGATCTCTTGCTGCAGCGTCAAGCGGATGTGAATGCTGAAGATCTATATGGAAAAACTCCGATGGCTTATGCAGTCGCCAGCGGCCACGCCAACGTCGTGAACCTGTTGCTGACGGACCAAGTTGGTGCAGATGTTGAAGACGTGGATGCGGCTGGATGGACTCCAATCCATCGCGCTGCTCAACAGGGTGATGCATCCATGGTGACCAAGCTGTTGGCGAGTGGAGCGTACGTGGATGCTGTAACTGTGGACGAAATGGGCGTCACCCCACTTCATATCGCTGCTGCCTTGGATCACGAAGAAGTGGTGTCTGCGTTACTAGCACACGGAGCTAGCGTGGACGCTGTCGATGGAAATGGCGCAACCGCTCTTCATTTCGCTGCTCAACGTGGCTCGGTCAGCGTCTCGGCTCTGCTGTTGACGAACGGAGCGAATGCGGAAGTAGTCGCTGCTGACGGAGTAACTCCACTTCACGCTGCTGCTCGTGGGGGCAACCTGGACGTACTCTCTGTACTGATAAACGAGCAAGCGAAGGTGAATGCCATCGACGCCAAAGGTGCAACTCCTATCCATTACGCTGCCAAGAACGGCCACGCGGACGTGGTGTCTAAACTGCTAGAGAATGGGGCGATCGCAGCGGCCACCACTTCCTATGGCGTAACCCCATTGCATGTCGCGGCACAGAATGGTCGCGCCAAAGTGGTGGATATCCTGGTCGTAGAGCTCGCAAGATTGAGCCATTTTCCAGATGGTGAACATCCAAGTGCAACTAATTCAAGTACATCTGGGCAAACGAAGACTGCGAGTACGCCACCAATGTCAAGCGCTCAGTACCTCCAATCCGCGGATACGGAGGGGAATACCCCCATGCTTGTCGCTGCGAGATCAGGTCATTTTGAGGTGGTGAAAGCGTTGATCGAGACTGGCGCTTCTGTGTGTGACCGCGCTGCTGATGGAGAGACGGTGCTGATTTCTGCTGCGCGATGCAGGAATGCGAGTGCTGTGTCCATACTCTTCGACCTCGGCTGCCTGGTGCCAAGAGGTACCGACGATGACGGACAGCAAACGCTCCTCACAGTGACTTTGCAGACATTGAGAGATTACGCGCAGCAAACACACGAGTTCCACGCCATCTGGCTGCGAATGATTGACCACCTGCTGGATGTCTATGATCGGCTCAAAGTCGCTCGAGAATCACGCGGAGAGTGTTTTTCCAGTTCACCATGGTCGTGGTCCAAGTCATCCAGCTCAAGCCCGCGTGTTCGGAGAGCAATTTGTTCGCACGCCTTGCTGCAAGCTCCAGCATTGTCGCCCGTTTTCGTGATTTGCACACTGAGCTCACGTTCTTGGAGAGGCGTATCAGTCCCGAGGCACCTGGATCGGAGCGCAACAGCTGGGAGGCGCAGTGTACCCAAGACGAAATTGCATTGCTGAACATATTTCGAGTGAAGATCGACGATGAGGCATCCTTGAATTGGAACCTACTCGAAGAAGATGACCGAGTTGAAGCTGCGTTCTTGCTTCAGCATATCGTACGCGTCCACGGCGACACGTGCAGTCCAGATCTGCTGGAGCTCCTCGAGTTATCTTTGAGCAAGGTGCTGGATGACTCCAGCGTGTCGACTCCCTCGGTTCCAGAGTGGTTCATCCCGCCGCACGAGCTCGGGTTCCACGTGATGAAGAATGGCAGTGAAGTCACCACAGCAGTAGGTTCCTCCCTGGACTTGGCACTGAGTTCCGTGAAATGGTCGAACACTTCTGCTACTGTGGGCCTCTATTCGATGCAGCGTGAGGAATTCACCGACACGGTCGAGAGGTGTTTGCCGCTCGCCCGCCCAAATGTGGTCAAGGTCTACGGTGCCTCGCACCTCGTTTCACCGTGTATCGTTACTTTTGAGAGCGATTTGAGCTCAAACCTCCGCGAGTACCTGTCGAGTGACGAGAACAAGCCTACAATTTGGCAGAGACTGTACGAGGCTTTGCTTGGCCTCAAGTATCTCTATGATTGCGGGGTTTTCATCAAAAGCCTCCGGTGCGACCACATTTGGGTTGGCAAAGACGGTGTCGCGAAGATCAACGCGTTCAGTGGATGTGTCACATCGCGAGAAGACTTCAGTGTGCAGCAAACACGGTGGCAGGCTCCAGAAGTTGTAAGCGGCAGAGCGGCTTCCATGGCATCGAGCATTTACTCCTTTGGGATGTGCATTTTGGAAGCTCTTACAGGAAAAGTTCCGTGGGAGGCTCTGCCTGACGGCCTTCTCGCTTCTGAACTACTTGGGGGATTTCGACCAGAGCTCTCGGAAGGGATGGCCCAAAATCAGCGCAAGTTGCTCGAGAGGATGTGGCTGGCCGATCCGTCCAAGCGACCGTCGATCTCGGAAGTGCTACAGCATTTGAAACGCTTCGCGGATGAGCATCAGGATTCCCGTGGGAACGATCAAACTGGAGGCGGTCTGTGGATCAACTTCGACAGTTTTGTGTCCCCTGAGTTGGGACTGACACTAAACGCCTTCCTAAAGCAGCTCGAGGCGAAATGCAGCTACTGCCGCGAGTTCCGCGACGCAGTTCTGCACATCTTCGAGCGGCTTCGCGACGTGTACGGTTTGCTGCAGCTGCAGCACAGAAAATCGCACGATACTGCTCTCGTGAATTTCTGTGAGTTACTGAAGAGCTTTGACCGGTTTTTTGGGACGGCAATGCGTACGGAGTCCGTGCTGGAACGCGCGAAAAGCCAGAAAGTGTCGTTGCAAAGCCATGAGCATCACAAACAGCTGGACGAGCTGGTCGAACTACTTCACCCGGACACTATGAATCCGATCCACGAATGGAGACTGCTGGCTGCGGCTTCTGGCAAGTATGCTGTGAACGAGGGCTGTCCAGATGGTATCTCGAACCCAGTCGCGTCAGAGCCAATGAAACGAGTTGTGACGATCCTGCGCTTTGAGACCGAGAAACTGAACCAGCGCTTGAAGGAGATCGACTTGGAGCAGATCGACGCTGCAAAAGTAGTAGCAGCTATCGCCATGAACGAGGAAGCAGCTCGTCCAGCCTGGTTCATCCTCGCAAATGAGCTCCAGTACAATCGACGCGAGCAAGAGATTGGCTCCGGCGCCTATGGAAAAGTTTATCGCGCAACATGGCGTGGCACAGACGTGGTGGTCAAGTACATGGGGTACGAGGCGGATGGAGATATCTACCGTCGCGAGATGTTTGCCCACGAGTTACGAGTTTGGTTCCCGCTGAGTAATCCATATGTGATTAAGCTCTTCGGAGCGTGCGTCTTTGGCAAGCTCGCGTTTGTCTGCGAGTTTGCTGGGAACGGGACACTGAGCGAATACCTGAAGCGCGACGTAAAGAACACCGACAAGAGCTGGGAGCTGATGCACCAAGTCGCCCTCGGCTTGAAGTACCTGCATGCGTTGAACATCGTGCACAACGACCTCAAGTGCGACAACGTGCTGATCGGCTCCGATGGCACCGCGAAGATCACGGACTTTGGCTTGAGTTGCATTCTCAACAGCGCGGAAGTGAAGGTCGATCCAAAAAGCCAGGGAGCAAGTCAGTGGAGGTCGCCCGAGTACATTCGCGGCGACCGCGTGACGCTGAAGTCGGACATCTACTCGCTTGGGATGTGTATTCTCGAAGCGATGACTGGTGAGCCACCCTGGGGGGCGGCAGCAAACGATGCTGCGGTGCGTTTCAAGGTGAAGAAAGGAAATTTTCCGCTACAACCAGCGTGCCTAAGCGACGCGCAGTGGACGTTGATCCAGATGATGTGCGCAGCGGAGCCGTCTCAACGCGCCGGCATCTCGTTTGTGGTCGACAAGCTGCACGAGTTTGCGCAGCAGCAGGAGTTATCAGTGTCGAGACGAAAAGAATCTGTCGTGGTGGACCGCCAGAGTGCACCGTAGATAGATGGATACAAACCGTGAACCAAATTTATTATATGTTGAGACTCACTGCCGCGAACTGGTCCCTAGAGTCCTTCTGTTTGTCAGGTGAACTTCATTTTTGCAGGATTCGAGTGTCGTCGGTGACGCGGGGCAGATCGGTAGAGTTTGTCGTTTTGTGTGTGTTTGTAATCTGGAGAGAGATACCGAAGAGCGTCGTTGGGCATCTGCGGCGCTCAGGAACGTGTAATAGCATCGCAACTATTGTAGAGACTGGGGTCGTTTTCCAACCCCGAGCACACTCCAGCAGGCGCTAGGCATGCAATCGATTGCTCTGCCTTGGTGGTGGCATAAACACACGAAACCTAGAGCGCATCAAGTCCTTGTTTACTGCCAGACGTCTGTCTGCTTTCCCCTTCAAGGGCAATCTTGAGTGGGACTCGCTGACTCAGGTATGAGTGCAGACATCCAGTACTGTACTCAGATTTGTGAGACGCTTGGCGCTTTCAGGTCTACATGTTCTGTCTGACACTTGGCTTAATGTACCATGCTCATACCATTTTGGTGCGATGAAGGATCGCACATCGATCGTCAAAATTTCGCGGGCATACCTGATAGTGAGCAGTGCAACGTCCACGTAAGTGCGGTCTTCGAGTTCTGAATCAGCAGCGACCACTGTTTGTCTTGTGTGAGATTGCAGAATAGACAGACACCCCGAGGCGCTCAAATGCTGCTGCGGTTCTCTCCACCACCCGCAGCCTTGTGTTGTACAGCAAAGCGCAGCTCATTCGCCAATCCGCCTCGCCGTCAACACGCACAAGGCTCTCAGCCTGACGCCCAGCAGTTTTCTTGCTCACGTCCGCAATGGTGTCCCTGAAGATCCCGTTGGCTGTCGCCATCACTGTGGCGGCGCTCTTCGGAGGCGCTGATGCGCTTCCCCACATCCACCCAGGCGTGCACCGCACTTTGCAAAAGCAAGGCACTGTCAATCTCTTCGTCACTCTACGCGAAACCACGGAAGCCGTGCTCGAGAGCGTCAAGGAGGCCGAGTTCGCGACCCGCGGCGCCAAGATCGCCAGCCTCGTCGACCGACTCACGGCGCATGCGGACAAGACCCAAGCGCCGCTGAACACACTGCTCGCCAAGGAAGCGGCGTCAAACACGAATGGCACTGGCAGCAACAACAGCGTACCTCTGTACTCGAGCAAGAGGAGCTTCTGGATCAGCAACCAGGTGTTCTTCAAGGACGCGACGTTCGAGCTCGTGGAGAAGCTGAGCTTGCTGCCGAGCGTGTCTGCAGTGCAGGAGGAGCTGGTTCTACCACTACCCCCAGCACCAACTGAGTCAATCATCACCAGCAACGTCACTGCCAAGGAGGCGATTGGCATTCTGAGCAACAATGAGTGGGGCATCACCAAGATCCAGGCTCTCGACGTCTGGGCGACCGGGAACTCTGGTCAGGGTGTCGTCGTCGGCGTCATCGACACTGGCGTGCGCTACACGCACACTGCAATTCGAGGCAGCTTCCGCAGCGACTACGGCTGGTTCGATCCAGCGACGAAGAGCGCGACCCCGTACGATGACGTTGGGCACGGCACTCACGTGACGGGAACGATCGCTGGAGCAGATGGCATCGGAGTCGCTCCTGGCACCAAGTGGATCGCCTGCAGGGGCTGTCCGGTGACTGGCTGCGATCAATCCCTGCTGGCTGCGTGCGCCGAGTTCATGGTGTGCCCGACCGACACGAACGGCAACAACAAAGACTGCTCCAAGGCGCCGCAGGTGGTGAGCAACAGCTGGGGCAGCGCGACCTCCAACCCGTTCTTCACTGCCTCTACCGCCCTGTGGCGCGCCGCGGGGATCATTCCCGTCTTCTCAATTGGCAACGCCGGCCCCAATTGCGGCACCACCGGCTCCCCAGGCGACTACGACTCGGTCATCGGTGTTGGCCAGAGCGGCGCCGCCGATAACCTGCTGACCCAGAGCAGCAAGGGACCGACTGCGAGCGGGCTCATCAAGCCCGACATCGCAGCTCCCGGTGAGAACATCCGGTCGGCGTGGAACTCAGGCGACTACGATTTCAAGACGCTCAGTGGCACGAGCATGGCGGCTCCCCACGTTGCGGGGGTTGTGGCGCTGATGCTCACGGCCCACCCGAAAATGTCCTTCGACCAGGTCAAAGCCGCGCTCGCCAGCTCAGCAGAGAAATGGACCCTGCGACCGACGAAGATGTACTGCGGCGGGATCCCCAGCACCACGTTCCCAAACAACGACTACGGCCACGGCCGCGTGAACGCCTTTGGCGCGGTCAGCCGCACGACCGACCGGTGTGCTGACCTGAGCGAGCTCCTGTGCGGTGAGTTGCTGTGCGAGTGGAGGGCAGACACTTCCAGTTGCGCGAGCTGGTAGGAGTAAATTCAACTCAACTGAGAATATCGTTCAACGAACGCAGAGGCAGCCTAAGGATGCTTTGTCAACATTTGATGGTGAAAAAGGCAAAAAATCAACCTTCTTACTTGCTAGGACGATGTATTCTGATTTCGCACTGTCGACCTCTCAAATACTGTGGCTGTAAAAAGTCTCCGCACCCTCTCCAAACCGATCTATTTTTCGGTCTTGCGAAAAAACGATGAGAGGTATGAGCAAAAGAACAGATGCATCGTGTTGAACGGGTTATAAGAAGCTGAAGGCTACTTT